>JAJLZO010000280.1:0-10333 GCA_030572215.1 Limtongozyma cylindracea
GCGTGTGCACGCCGTACGTGACCACGTACTACACTACGCCTGCTGGCTGCGAGCCCACGCTCACGTCGTCGACTGTGACCTGCAGCGAGTCTTCTGCTGTCTCGCTGGCTGCGTCCTCCGTTGTCTCGCTGGCTGTGTCCTCCACCGAGTCCTCAGTTGTCTCCCTGGCTGTGTCCTCCACTGAGTCCTCCGCTGTCTCGCTGGCTGTGTCCTCCACTGAGTCCTCCGTTGTCTCCCTGGCTGTGTCCTCCACCGAGTCCTCCGTTGTCTCCCTGGCTGTGTCCTCCACTGAGTCCTCCGTTGTCTCCCTGGCTGTGTCCTCCACTGTGTCCTCCGCTGTCTCGCTGGCTGTGTCCTCCACCGAGTCCTCCGTTGTCTCCCTGGCTGTGTCCTCCACTGAGTCTTCTGCTATGTCCTCTGTCGGATCTTCTGCCGTCATTCTTTCCGCCTCGTCGGTGTGCGAGGAATCCTCGACTATTGTGACTTCGACGCTTGCCAACGGCCTGGCCACTACCATCATTTCGACAGTTGGCTGTGGTCCTACCTCTGCCACGGCATCGCTGGCCACTTCGTCTGTGGTGACGTTCACGTCGACTCTCACGAATGGTCTGACAGTGACGCTCACGTCGACGGTGCCGTGCAGCACGGCGCTGTCTGCCGTCTCCACGACGACGACGGTGACTTCCGTGCTCCCCAACGGAGAGACGGTGACGGTGACGCTGGTGGTGCCGTGTACCACGACGCCTGTTCCCGAGTCGGTGGTGACCAAGACCAGCACGTTGGAGAACGGGCTGGCGGTGACGGTGACGGAGACGCTTCCGTGCGAGAAGTGCACCGAGAAGCCGTCCACCGCGACCGTGTTGACGACGGTTGTGACCAGGACGTTGGAGAACGGGCTGGTGGTGACGGTGACGACTGTGGTGCCGTGCGAGACCGCCTCTACCGCACCGGTGACGACGGTGGTGACGGCGACGTCCACGCTTCCGAACGGGTCCGAGACGACGGTGACCAAGACGACGGTGGTGACGACGGAGGCTGCCCCTACCGCATCGGTGACGACGGTGGTGACGGCGACGTCCACGCTTCCGAACGGGTCCGAGACGACGGTGACCAAGACGACGGTGGTGACGACGGAGGCTGTCTCCACATCCAAGACCACGGCCACCAGAGTGCCCACGACGCCCGCTGTGTCGACCGTGGCGACTGTTTCCACCGTGGCGCCTGCTGCCACCGTGTCCACCGTGTCTGGTGCCACCACGGCTCCTGCCATCTCCTCCATCCCCAACTCTGCCGGCACCCTCTCCGCCGGCGTCTTCCTCCCCCTCCTCGCCTTGTTGGTGGTGTAGAATACCCAAATACATTGTTACTGTGTGTCCATTTGCCATTGTGTACATATCCGAGACTGCGGGCCGCGTGCACCCTGCAGCCTCATGCAGGACCCTGCGTCTCGCGCCACAAGGCCACGTCCCACCCCACACTGCCGCGGCGCCAGAGCCCGCCATGGAACCCCCACCCGCGCAGCGCCAACTCCTGCGCCGCCACAGCCTGCAAGTACTCGCCACGGCGGAAGTAGAACAAGAAGAACAAGGTTGCGTCGTCGAACTTGGCGTAGATCTTGGTCCGCAGCCCGCTGAGAAGGTCCACAAGCGGCTCCTGTGGATAGTTGGCTGGCGTCGGGTGCGGTTTGGCCGCCCGGTAGAGCCGCGGCTTCTCCAGGTCGTACAGGTCCGGACAGTTGAGAAGCGAGTTTTCAAGCACCGAGCGCACCGAGGCAAAGGGCGGCGGCGTGGTCAACCGCTGGAGCGCCGCCTCAAGCGAAGACTGTGTCGAGGCCGCCGGAGCCGCCGGAGCCACAGACACCTCGGAGTTCGCCGTGGCTGTTCTTGAAGGTGCAGCAGGCACAGCAGGCACAGCAGGCGCAGCAGGCACAGCAGGCACAGACACCGGCGCAGACACCGACGCAGACACCGACGCCGACACCGACGCCGACACCGATGCCGACACCGACGCCGACGCCTTCCTGCTCTCCTTCTTCTCGCTCTTCTCCTCCACAGCCTCCAGCTCCCCCACCCCGTCCGGCAACACGTCGTCGTACAAGTTGGCGTCCCACCCGCCCTCGTCCACAAACCACTCAATCCCCTCGCGGATCTCCTCCACCTGCTCCACCTCCACCTCGCCGTTCTCCACCAACCGCTTCAACGCCTCGAGCCGGGCCTGGTGCCACCGGTTGTGTTCCAAACTCTCCTTCAACTCCCCCAACTCGGCCTCCTTCTTGGCCGTCCGGCGCTTCTTGGACGCCGCCGCATCCACCAGCGCCTCGAGCAGCTCAGCCAGCTGTTCGAGCTGCTCAATGCACCCCTGCAACCACTCGCTCATCACAAGAACCTCCCGCTCCCGCGGCCCCATCCGGTCCATGCTGAGCCCCTCGTTGGAGAACGTCTTGATCTTCATGCCCTTCTCCACCTCCTTGAACCGCTCCATCTCCACCTCGATCAACCGCCGGATCTCGGCAAGCGCCTTCTTGTCTTTCACGTCGTTCCCCCCCTGCCAGCTCTTCACCTGGTCGCGCGCGCGCTGGAGCTTCTTGATCTCGCGCTTGAGGTCGGCCTCGAGCTTCTCCTTCTGCGACGGGTTCTCGCTCAACGTGAACTTTTCGTAGATGCCCTGGAACGTCTGGAGACCCTCGTGGATCTTCTTGAAGAGCTTGTCCACCTCCTGCTGGAGTTTCCGCGCGCTCATGTTTGGAGGAGATGGAGGTGGAGGAGATGGAGGAGCTGGCGATGGCACCCACACCCGTGCACCCACAGGCACGTGCGCCGCACGTGCACCCACCCGTCCTGCACCCCGCACTGCACCCTGCCAACTCCGCCGCCAACTCCGCCGCCAGCCCGCCGCCAGCCCGCCGCCTGCTTTCCCCGCCTGCTTTCCCCGCCCGCGTCTCCTCCCGCGCCAACCCCATGGACCCCTCCCCGATCAACATTGCGTTCGTGTGCTGGGGCAACATCTGCCGCTCGCCCATGGCCGAGGCCGTGTTCCGCGACACCGCGCGCCGCCTCGGCGTGGCCCACCGCTTCGGCACCATCCGCCTGTACGGCTGTGCCAGCATCAACCGCGGCAAGCCGGCCGACGCGCGCACCGTGCACGTGTGTGCGCAGCACGACATCGAGGTGGACACCGTGGCCGAGCAGATCCCCATGGCGGCGTTTGACCAGTTCGACTACATTCTCGCCGTCGACGAGCCCAACTTGTGGCGGCTCCAGGGCCTTGCGCCCCGAGGCTGCCGTGCCCGCGTGGCGATTTTCGGTCGCTGGGACCCGGACGGCGACGACACGGACATCGACGACCCCTTCCGCAGCGACGGCGTGGGCGAGTTTGAGCGCGTGTTTGCCCAGGTGTCGAGCTTCCTGCAGGGCTTTATCCGCGACGTGGTGTTTCGGGAAGGCAAGCCCCGGTTGTAGACAAGGGTGCGGGTTTGTGTAAACAACGTCTCTACATGTCTGTTCCCGTAGTCCTCACGGCGCCTCTCGCGCCGCACCGGGCCCACGACGGCCCGCACCACCGGGGGGTGTGCGTGGACGAGGCGGTGGCGGCCGGAAGAGTGGTGGCTGCCTTCACGCCCGCGGCTGCCGTGCTCCACCTGCCGCACGAGACGGGTCCCGGCGACGACCACCGGCTCGTGTGCTGCAACCGCTGTTTCCAGCGGGTGGCGCGCGCCGCCCCGTGCCGCGGCTGCCGGTTTGCCGTGTGGTGTCTGGCGGCGTGTGCGCGCGCAGACGCACCGTACCACCGGGTGGAGTGCCGGCACTTGGCGTCGCGGCCCGGCGCCTTGGAGTGCTGTGTGCTCCGCATGGCCCTCCACGCGGCCCGGCTGGAGCGCTTCCGCCGGGCACTCGACACGCTCACGGCACACCAGGAGGCCATTGCGGCTGCCAACGGCGCCGCCCACCACGAGGCGTGTGCCGTTGCTGCGTCGCTCACGGCTGCGTACGGCGCCGGTGCCGTGTGCTATGCCCGGTTGGTGTGTCTTGTGTTGGTGAACGCCGCGGTGATGACCAACACGTTCGGCGAGGCAAGCGGCGTGGTGTTCGACCCGGTGCTTGCGTTGCTCAACCACCGCTGCGTGCCCAACACGGCGGTGGTGTTTGAGGGACCCACGGTGCGGCTCGTGGCCATGGACCCGTTGGCGGCCCAGACCGAGTTGACCATCAACTACTGCGCGCGGGCCGCCAGCACACCGAGCCGGCAGCAGGAGCTCGGCGAGCGGTTCTTCTTCCGGTGCACCTGCGACGCCTGCTGCGGGGCCGATGTCGTGGACCCCGACGGCTGTGCGGCGACGGCAGGCACCAGCCGGCTTGCGGCCGTCGTGGAGACCGCCATGCGCCACGCCCACCCCTGCGTCCCCCACGCCATGCTCTACACCCAGCCGCCACCCCCAGTCCCAGCCAACACAGCAGGCCTCGTTGTCCGGCTTCTCCGCAAACGCTATGCGGCAGGCCGTGCTGGTTTCGAACACCCCGTGCCGCTAGCAGTGGAGATGGCCACCGTGTCGATGCCCGCCCACAGCCTCGAGCACACGGCGCTCGTCATCCTCGCCGCGTTCTGGGTCCGCCAGCCGATGGACACGCTGGTGTTGCGGCCGCACGCCGGCCACGACCTCCGCGAGGTGGCCATGGCCATGTGGCGGGCGTCGCGAGCATTGCCGCAGCCCGAGCTTGTGCGCGCCGCCGCCGCGTACGCCTGGCTCCTGGCACAGGCGCTCCGCCGCGTGTACTCCGCCTCCGCCGCGTCCGTGGTGGACATGGAGGCACTACAGGCAGCCGCAGAGAAACAGTGCGGCACCGCCGACTGGCAACTCACAGCCCGCGAGGCGGGCGCCGCAGCACTGCGCATGGTGTTGCACACAACCGGCTGGACACGGCCAGACGGACCCGTGGACATGGCACCGCCCGCCGAGGTGGCGTGGCTGGCCGGATGCGCGGCCCCCGCCCCGTATCCATGGGACGGACACTCCGCCAGCTCCAGCATGCATTGACTACGCCTCGGGGGAACCCGCCCACCTCCCTACACATCGTTCAAGGCAACACACACAGCGCCCTTGTTGTGGCCGCTGTACTGGCGCACCGTTTCGCTGGTGCTCAAGTCCCACAAGCGGACGTAGTGGTCGCTGCACGCAGTCACCAAGTAGGCGCTGTCGGCACTGAAGGCTGCGTCCCACACCCAGCGCTGGTGGCCCTGCAAGGTGGTTTCCAACTTGAAGTTGTCGTCCGTGCTCCAGATCCGCGCCGTGTGGTCGGCACTGCACGTGGCCAAGTGCTTCACGTCGGACGACAACAAGACCCGGGTGATGTACTTCAGGTGGGCGCGGAACTTGGCCACCGGCTGCAACAGCGTGGAGTCGCTGTGCTCCACCATGCGCCACACATAGCAGTTGCCGCGGTTGTTCCCCGCCACCACCATGCTGCCGTCCAGTGCCACCAGCAACAGGTGGATGGGCACGTCGTCCTCCGGGATCAACTGGTGGGTGCAGCGGTTCTCGCCAAGGTCCCAGATCCGCACGTTGCCGTCCTGGTCGCACAGCAACAACTCGCCCTGGTTGGGGTGGATCACCACCTCGTTCACCGGGCACCCGTGTTTGTAGTTGCGCTGCACCGTGTTGGCGCGCGTGTCCCACACCTTCACGGTGCCGTCCTCCAGCAGCAGCACAAGCCACTTGTTGTCGCTCTGGAACTGGATCAGCGTCACGTTCGTGGTGTGGCCCTCGTACAGCATCATCGGAGCCAGGTTCGTGGTCCGGATGTCGTAGAGCCGCACCGCCGTGTGGCCGGCCGCCGCGAGAAAGTGCTTGTTGTTGGAGATCTCGAGCCGGTTGACAAGCAGCTCGGCGTGCTGGATCGTGCGCAGACACGCGCCGGTGAGCGCCTCCCAGAACCGGATTGTGTGGTCGTAGCCGGCCGAGGCGAGAATGACGCTCATGGGTGTGGCGATGAGATGGAGAGGCGCGATGAGATCCCAAAGGGGCAGTGTGCGGGAGTTGCCGTTTCTGGAGATGCCGTTTCGGGACGCTGCGACGATGCTGTTTTGGGACGGGCTGCCCGAACAGGCACCACGCGGCCATTGCCGTTTGGGGCGGTTTGGCTGGGATCTGCGCGGCTGCCGAGACGCGGATCGCTGCCGGAGACAGACGGTGATCTGTGTATTGCTCATTTGGCTGTGCTGGCGGCGACAGAGGTGATTGTGGAGGTGTTTGCCGAGGTGTTTGCCGAGGTGGTTCTGGAGCCTGCCGTGGAGCCTGCCGTGGAGCCTGCCACCCCCCCCGCACCCTCCGTCTCGGCACTGGTTGGCCGCGTAGTGTCCCAGTCCGAAGACGCCAGAGAAACCGCCTCCCGCACCACCTTCACCTCCACGCCTGCCGGCATCACCTCCACCACAGGCTTCGCCTCGCCTGCCGGCGGCACCCGCAACCACCGCCGCGTGGCATACACCACCAACCCGACACCTACGCCCACGCCCACGCCCGCCGCGACCGCGCTCAACACCAACTCCGTCGCCACGCTCACCGCAAACCACGTGTGGCGGAGAAGCCGCGCCCGTGCCGCCGCGTCGGCCGGGAACGGCACGCCTGCCACGTACAAGCCGAGCCGCGCCGGGAGGAGCGCGCCGTAGACCCACGCCTGCACCACCGCCACCACAGGACCTACAAACAAAAAGTACACGAAGGAATACACGTTAGAGCATAGCAGAGAGACGGCCGTGAGCACGACGGTAAAGACGGCCATCACCGCGACAAAGAGGATCCGGAGCGGCTGCACCACAAGCTGCACCACGCCTTCAAGAACAGCCATGGCACGCTGGCAGCCGCGGTGCGGGGACGCGGTGGTGTTTGCTGGCGCGTCGGGCACGTGGCGGCGGCCGGGTAACCGGGGTATATTTTGCGCGCAGTGGCGACAGGTCTGGCGCTCTGCGGAACACTTGTTGTTCAGGCGAACGGCAGCCGTTCCGCCCCTCCTGTTTCTGCCTCACGCTCTTCCCTAGTAGGGCGATGGGTTCTGGTGATGGAGGAGAGCAAGCCCAACGCCGCAACCCCCACTTGATACCTGGGGCGCGTGGCGGCGGGACCGTGGGCCGGGAGCTCTGCGCCGTGGTTGTTCCACGGGGACTGCTGTCGGCCCTACATCTAGAACAACACATAGGTTTATTACACGCGCTCTAGGCCGCTTCCGGGCGCAAGTCGCTCCGCCGCGGCGCCACCAAGGGGTGCAACTGGCAGAGGTAGGTGATGGCCCACATGAGGTAGCACATGGCGAGCGTGAGAATCACCGTGGACCGCCACACCGCCGTGTTCTGCTTGGGCGCAAGCGTCCACGCAAGCGTCAGGAGAATGGCCACAACCACAAAGCCAACGATAACCGCAACGCCGGACATGGAAAGAAGGGGGTGGGGCTGGAGGTGAGTCCTGCACCCTGCGCTGCCCTGCACGCTGAGCCGCCGGATCGGGAACGCATCGGCGTGCCGCTACCCGCCATCTGCCATGGCACTTGCTCCAGAGGTGTTGGCTTGGTTGTGGAGCGTGGTGGAGCCGGGGTACGCGGCCGCCGTGCCGGTGTTCCAGCAGGTGGCCCAGCTCCTCACGGCGTATCCGCTGTTGCAGCCCCGCACGCAGCCGTACACCGACGAGACCGGCGCCAGTGCGCTCTTGGTGAATCTCCACGGCACGCTCCCGGTCTCCATTGCCGGCCAGGCGTACCTGTTCCCGGTGGAGTGGTGGATTCCCCAGACGTTTCCCCACGTGCTGCCCATTGTCTATGTCACGCCTGTGGGTGATATGGTGGTGCGGCCAGGCAACCATGTGGATGTCGGCGGCCGGGTGTACGACCCGGTGCTTGCGGCGTGGGGCAGCAGCAGTAGCCTTGTAGAGGTGGCGCGGGTGTTGAGCGAGGTGTTTGCACGCGAGGTGCCGTTGGTGCGGGGGCCTGTGTGTTCCGACGACCCAGTTGCGCCTCCCAGGCCGCCGCGCGACGACGGCCGCGGGGTGTCTGGTGCCGCTCCGCCCAGACCGCCGCGCGACGACGGCCGCGGGGTGTCTGGTGCCGCTCCGCCCAAACCACCTCTCCCGGTGGAGATCCAGAGAGCAAGACCTCTGGCAAGACCGCCGACAACCCCCACGCCGGTGGCATCACCACCCACCGACATCCTCTCCTCGCCCGACCAGCCAGTCGTCTCGAGCGATCGCGAGAACGCTCTCCAGAATGTGTCTGCAGCCGTCTCCACCGCTGTGGACACACTCCTTCCCCGGTTTGCCTACGTCGCCACCACGGGAGCACGGCTCCAACAGTATCGTCAGTACCTCGCGTCGGTGGAAAGCGAGGTGGCTCGCTTGGAAGAGCGCGTGGCGCTGCGCCTGCAACACTTGACCGAAAAGCTCGGGGAGTACCGCCTGAACGGCGCCGTGAACGGCAGCTCGCCAGCGGCAGAACCACCGGTGGACCTGCTTGTGGTGGCGCCAGCACCAGCCCTCCAGCAGGCATACGAGTGTGTTGCGGAGATCCGTGCCATTGACGACACCATCGGGATGGTGCGGGACGCCACGGCCAGCGGCCAGCTCGAGCTTGGTGCAGGGCTCCGCGAGATCCGGGCGTTGGCACGCGAGCAATTTCGGCACAAGGCAACGGTGGACCGGATTGGGCAGTTGGTGGGGTAGGCGCATAGGCGAGGCGCCGTGTGTTCAGTCACGCTCGACAGCCGGCACAGATGCTGCAGGCGCCGCTGCACAGGCGGATAGGGGAGCGCGGACCGGGAGCGCGGCGCACCGACCGGGAACGCGGCGCACCGACCGGGAACGCGGCGCACAGGCGTGGCCATTGTGCGGTGCTGCAGCTTTGCAAACAGATCGCCGGGGAGCGGAGGCGCGACTGGTGGGGGTTTTCCGGAGCGGGTGCGCGGCACATGGGGGCTGCAGCCAACAATGAAGCGCAGCCGAGCGCAGCCGAGCGCATGCAGGGTGACCAGGGGCTGCAGGGGGCCGCGGGGGCTGTCGACACGTGGCAGTGGCGGAGCGCGCCTGGAACGCCCAGACCCTTCCCCGCACGGGAGCCGTATCGAGGGCCAGCAGCTGCGTTTTGGGGGGTGGGGTGGCCCGGACTTGGGCTGCCCAGGGCTCGCGCCGCCGCGGCAAAAATAGCTACTCGCCCCTCGGCTACGCATCTTGCTGCACGGCTCACGCACCTCGACGGGGCTTGGATTTCGAAACACAGGCACGTTTCAGCGGCCACGGAGGGCGTGGGCGGCGTGGGCGGCGTGGTGGCCAGGACCCGTGGACCCTAGGCACGGGTGAAGCCAGTGGGGGCACGTGTGCGGGCCTGTGGGGCCAGTGACCCCGCCTACGCGCTATCGCCGGCGCCGCCGCACGCACCCACAAGGCTGCAGCCGCATGCACGCTGCACCCCTCGCGCGCTCCACCCGCCTCACGGCAGATACGAGCACACCCGAGTCGGCAGTAAACAACCAAAGTGGCTGCGTACACGACGACTTGACCACAAGCGGCAAGGGGCAACAATGGCGGCGCCGTGCTTATAAGCAGAAGCGGCCCGCTGCTCGTCGTAGCGTCATACCCAGCTATGAGAACCGCAGTAGCACGTGTGCTCTTTGTTGCGGCTCTGGTGGGAGTCAACGCAACTTTCAATTTTGGTAAGTGGGGGATAGGGGGAGAGAATGGCGGTGGGGGCAGGGGCGAGCTCCCGTGTTCTACAAAGGACACACCGACCGGCTGTGTGGTGTACTCGTACTCTGTGGAAGACTGTGGTGGGGGAATCATGAGGACCCATACGTTTTCCCAGCAGTGTCTCACGACGCTGACGACGCCGTGTACACTGACGACGCCGACGACGCCGTCAACGCCGACCAAGCCGTCAACGCCGACTACGCCATGCACGCTGACGACCCCGTCGACTTCGACCACGCCATCGACGCTGACGACTCCGTGCACGCTGACGACGCCATCGACATCGACCAAGCCGTCGACTTCGACCACGCCGTCGACGCTGACGACCCCGTCAACATCGACCACGCCGTCGACGCTGACGACCCCGTCAACATCGACCACGCCGTCGACGCTGACGACCCCGTCAACATCGACCACGCCGTCGACGCTGACTACGCCATGCACGTCCACGACTCCGTCGACATCGACCAAGCCGTCAACGCTGACTACGCCGTGCACGCTGACGACGCCGACGACGTGTGTTGAGTATTCCACTTCGATTGAAGACTGCGGATGGGGCCGGAAGAAGACACATGTGTTCACCGTGCCGTGCGCGCCGTCGACGCTGACTACGCC
>JAJLZO010000408.1:0-77399 GCA_030572215.1 Limtongozyma cylindracea
TGAAGAAGGGCGACTACATCCTCGTGCCGGCTGCTGCTGGTTCGCTCGGCTTGGTGCTCACCCAGTTGATCTCCGCACGCGGTGCCCACGTCATTGCCACCGCCCTGACCGAGGCCAAGCTCGAGCGCGCCAAGAAGGCGGGTGCCGAGTTCCTCATTCTCTCGTCCGACGACGTCGCTGCCAAGGTGAAGGAGATCACTGGCGGTGCTGGCGTGGCGGCCGTGTTCGACGGTGTCGGCAAGGACACCTTCGAGTCGTCGTTCGCGCTGCTTGCGCGCAAGGGCACGCTTATTTTGATTGGCAGTGCTTCTGGCCCCGCCCCGCCGATTGTCGCCTCCAGCCTTACTGCCAAGAATGTCAATGTGTCTCTGCCGCTGGTGCTTGGCTACTTGGTGACGCTGGACGAGTGGGAGCGCTACTCGTCCGAGTTGCTCCGCTTGCTCGAGAGCGGAGAGCTCCACCTCGACGTCTCGCAGACGTTCGACTTGAAGGACTACCGCGAGGCCACCGGGTTGCTCGAGGCGAGAAAGACCACCGGCAAGTTGGCGGTGCTCATCCAGTAGATCATGAGTCAATACAACCATTTCCAGTATCTCCCGCAGCCGTGCGAACCGCACATGGCTCAGCACACCTTAGCCCTTCACAAGCACGCCGCCATGTACCCCGCTACAACATGCAGGTCGTTGTAGCCGCTCGGACCTGGGCGTCTACGGCCCGCGCCACAGACAGACAGCTACACCTCTCTTCTTCTCTATGTTCTTTTGCGTGCTTCTTGCTGTGGTTGTGGTACTGTTGGTAGGGGCCACGCCTCCCGCGTGTGTTCTCCAGTGTGCCGTGAGTGTCGGTCGCACGTGCGCCTCGCCGGGCGACCTTGCTTGTCTCTGCAACCAGCCCAATGACTTTCTCAACTGTCTCCAGGACATTTGTGGCAACCACTACACGGTTGCTCGTCTGGGCTTCTTCGGATCTTGCAAACAGGTGCACTACCCCCCGGCACCGGACGACAACAACGAGCCCGTTGATGATGACGGCACCGGATGGGAACCGGCTCCCCACTGCGATCCTTTGGTGAATTCCCAGTGTGCTGGTCAGGAAGTGGTGCACCTGCGTGAGGCTCGCTTTCTTCACCCGGTGCTGCTGATGGTCATGACCAACGTGGACCGGGTGGTGAATGGTGCGGAGCGGGTAGCTGCAATCATCAGCCCGCTGTTTAAGCACACCGAGGATGGCCTGGCTGGTGGAGAGTCAGTCGAGGATGGATGGCAGGAGATTGCTCGCCTTCCTCCATTGCTGCCTGGCTCGGGCGACGGGGGGCCTCCTGCGACAAAGCCCAAGAAGAGAGTGGCCCTGCGCCTTGGCGATGTGCCTCGTCCCAACATGGATGTGTCTGGGAGCAATGTGGGCCAGCCTGGCAATGTGGTCCTGATCGAAGATGGTCCTCTCACTGACCTCGTCTCCTTGCCGAAGACTCTGGAACGGCACAGCAGCAGCGCTCGCGGCAAGCACGTTGTTCGGCCGACCATCCACTACGGCATCAGCCCCAAACCTTCGCGCAAGGAAATGGAGGCCAGTGCCGACGAATGGAAACGCCAGCAGGGCATGGATGCCTTCGGTAAGGGACGGGGAGCACATGACGCGGCTAGAGCCAGAACACGGAACACTGCGGCAAGCAACCGCGGCAGCACGTGGGTGGCCAAAGCCCACCAGGCAGGAGCAGGAAGAGCCGCCAGCAGTAGCTATGGGCCCAACTAACCGTTGACGCTTGGTAGTCCGTTCTCGTAAGGTATGTTCATTGCTAGCGGGTAGCAGCTGGAGTGGGAAGCGTTGAAGACTGGTCGTTGGCTGTGATGCTGGGGGATGAGACACCAGCCGCTTCCTCCGCAGGCTTTTCCTTCTCCACACTCTCCCGGTTCTCCTTCTCTTTGGCTTCCTCTCCTGCCTCTTCCAGCCCCTTCCCCGCTTCGCTCCCCTCTCCGTCTCCTTCCTCGCCAGCGTCTCGCTCCCCATCCTCGGTCATCATCATCATCGCATGCCGCACCGCAGCAGCCACCTCGACCTCCTTCTTTGCTGGCGTCCGCAGCCGGGGCCACTGCACAGCCGCAGTGGGTCCCAGAGACTCCTTCTCCTGCTCAGCCTTCGCAGTGGCCGCCTGCCGGTCCACCACCTCGGCGTAGGCATCCTCCCACATTGTGTACTTGGCCGGTGTGGGCACCTTGTGCCACGGCACGTTCTGTCTCCCCACAGGTTCCTCCTGAACAAGCTTGAACTTGCTGTCGCCGGCCAACGGCTCGACGCGCTTGGTGGTTTTGCGGACAATCCGCGTCTGGCCACCGCGTGTCCGCACGCGTCCCCCCCGGGACCCCGGACCCAGCACAGGCCGGTTATCCAAGCGAAACGTGCTGAATGACGAGTTGTCAAGTGCCGGGTTCTCCTGGCGCACCACCGGATCGATGCGCATGCGGCCGCCGGTGCCACGGTAGTCCTTGCGAGGGCGGCCAATGCGTCCGTCACGACGAGGCCCGTTCGGCTTGACAAGCACAAACTTGACACCGTCCTTGGGTGGCTCCACAAACAGCCGAAGCTTCTCGATCAGCTGGTGGTTGAGAATCGGGCTCTGTTCCTGTTCCTGTTCTTGGTTGGGAAAGAGCCGGATGAAGGCGTTGGCCACTGTCATGGGGTTGACCTCGTCCCGAGGCTCCTCGGCAACCCCTGTCTCCCGCGGCAGGTCCAGCTGTTTGCGCAAACTCGGCTCGTACACGCTCTGGTCCTGGTCCATGAAGAGTGTTGTGGGCCGAAAAGGGGGATGGTATGTTTCTGTCCTAATCGGTAGCCCGACGACGAAAAAGGAAAGTGGCGTGAAAATAGGAAGCAATGCAGGATATCGCTCTTTTGGGAACTGTATGGAGACGACAACAGCCGGCAAGCCAGCAGAGACTAGTTCAAGGGAAGACCCAACGCCTCGCGCTGCGACTTGGACTCCGGGTCAAAGAACGGCTTCTCCGCCAACAGCGTCACGCGCGTGCCGTGGCGCGGCTCCGAGTTCTCGTAGTCCCAGATGGCAAAGTGCGTCGACACGCGGTTGTCCCAGAGCGCGGACGTGCCGAGGCCCGGCTTGGACGGCTTCCAGTTGAACCGCACCTGGATGTCGAGGTTCTTCTCGTACACCAGGAAGAGGTACTCGAGAATGGCAGCGCTCTCGCCGGGCTCAAGCCCCACAATCCGCTTCGTGTAGTGGCGGTTGACAAACAACAGCTTCCAGCCGGTCACCGGGTGGGTGCGGACAATCGGGTGCTCGCGCTCGATGCTCTTCTTGCCGTTCAACGGGTCGTTGCGGTCAAAGTAGGTGTGCAACAGGGCAAACACAGCCTTCTTGCCGTCAAGGAACTCCTGGAGCGCGGGCGACAACTTGTCGTACGCCGCGTAGCCACTCACCCACGCCGTGTCGCCACCGACGTCCGGAATGGTGTCGTTGTGCAAGTGGGTGATGCCAGCCGGCTGGTACTCGTGTGTCAAGTCCGTGTGCCACTGGGAAGTGACCGAGCCAGTAGCCCGCTTGAACAGAATCTGCTGGCCCTTCTGGTTGAAGAGCTCGGGCCAGATCACGGTGATGCCAGGGTATTCGGGAACACCTGTCTGCTGGGGGTGGACCTCCACCTGGCCGTAGTAGTGGCCGAGCTCGAGCTGCTTCTGGGGAGAGAGGTCCTGGTCCCGGAAGAACACAACCACGCGCTCGGCAATGAGGAGAGCAAGCTCGTCCTTCTGCTGGTCGTTGAGGTCTGCGAGCTGCACACCCACCAACTCGGTACCAATGTGCTTGGTCAAGTGCTTCACCTCCTTGACAGCCGCAAAGAGCGCCTTCTTCTCAGGGTCCGCGTTCTTGCCTCTGGCCGTGTAGTCAAAGTCCTGGTTGCGAATGGCAAACGCCTCGTCCACAAACGTGGGGATCTTGTCCTTCTCGGGCAACTTCGGGTAGCCCTTCAGAATGTCGATGCCGTACTTCTCGTACCGCTTGCGCGTCGGCTCGGGAAGGAGGTGTGCAAACGGCGCAAACCCACCGGTGGGCTTGCCCAGGTTGAGGTCCACAAGGATCGAGCCGTTGCTAGCAGCCTCCAACTTGGTGGCCTTGAGCTGGGCAGTGGTGGACGCAACGTCCGCAGTGGAGGAGGCAGTGGTAGCAGGAGCCATCGTGACCTCCGCGAACACCCTGCTCCTGCCTCTCCCTTTATACCCCGCGCTGAGTAATCATCTCGTCACTGTGGCGGTGGCTCGTCTGCGTCCCCAGCCTGCCTCCCGCTGTGGCTCACAATGACGACATGCGTCCTGGATCGTGCATCTCCGTGCAGATGCCGATGCGTCCCTGCATGCAGCACCAGTCTAAACTGCTATTTCCGCTGCCCCCACCTCGTCCAACCCAGCCTGCAGCTCGTCCTGCTGGCCCTGCGTCAACGCAAGGGCAATCCCGTCCAACAATCCGTCCACCTCCTCCGCCTTGACGCCACACAGCACCAGCACAAGCTTGCGGTACTGCTGCATGCGGCTGCTCAGACTCCGCTCCAGCAGCTGGCGCACAATGCGTGCCAACTCGTTCTGGCGCTCGAGCTGCAACTGCGTGAGCTCCCGCAACACCTGCTGGTACTGCGGCATGTCCGGCTGCCCCTCCTCCTCGTGCTCCTCCTGGCCCGCCTCCTCCTCCTTGATCATCCCCGCAAGGCTGAAGGCCTGGCCGCGCTCATACATCCGTGTCAATGCCTGTGTTCGCTGTTCGAGCTGCTGCCGGAGCTTGTGCACCTCCCGGTCAAGCTGTTCTGCCGACAGGTCTTTGCCCTTGAGCTGGCTGGACACCTCGCTGTGCTCGGCCTCGATCCGTGCAAGCAACTGCTCGGCTTCAGCCAACAGCCGGTCCACGCCGTCCCGCTCGTCGCTCATGGCCTGGCCCAAGGCCTGGAACATTTCCTGGACAGTGGAATGGGTGGCCTGGATGGGATACGGCAGCAGATTCAGCGGAGGCGGTGTGTGCTTGAGCTGGTCGCTTGGCTCGGGCTTGATAAGAGCATTTTCCTTGTTGGCTTCGTGCATGTGGATGTGCTCAAAGTCCGAAGTGAGGTTCAGCTCCTGGGGCCCGCGCCGCAACGGCAGAGTCTCCTCAAGGGTTCTCTCCGAGTTGTTGTCAAGCTCCGCCTCAAACGAGCGCATGAGGTACTCGGGCAGCTCGTGCTGCATGTTCACCACCAGCACCTTGGCGCCGTAGCGCACCAACACCAGGCAGAGTACTTCCGAGCCATTCCGCAGCGCAATGTGGAGTGCCGTGTCCCCGGCAGCATCCTGGTGGTTCAACACCGTGTGGAGAAGCTGTGCTCGCTGTTGCAGCTGGCGAGCCACCATTTCGTCCTGGACCACGCGGTCCAACATCTCCGTCAAGTAGTAGAGACACGCGTGGATCTTGTTGGCGTGGCGGCCGTGCTGGCACACGTGGTGAATCGGGGTCTTCCCCGTGGGGTCTGGGGCGTAGATGTTGCTCGAGAGAAGATGCACCACCTGGCCAAAGTTCTGGAGGTCGTACAGGTTGTTGAAGGCCACCATCTTGGCAAGTGCGTTGAGACCGTACATGTTGGTGCGCAGGGCGTCGCCGCCGTTGTGGAGAATCAACTCAAGAAGCTTCACGTTGGCCATCAGAGCCGCCCAGTGGAGCGGGGTGTGGCCCTCGTCGTCGATGGGTGCGTTGATATCAAACGCCGGCGGCGGGTGCACCATGAACCCCGGAATCGGCTGGTCGTCACTGGAAAAGAAGTGGAGGAGCTGCTGCGCGTAGCTGGGGCGAGGGGTGATGGGCGACGACGGAATGCCATAGTTCGAGTACAGCGGAAAGTATGGCTGCTGCTGTGGTTGCGGCGGCGGCTGGTGCTGGCGAAGTACGGGTGCCGGTCCCAGCTGGTGCTGCGGCACCGGGGTGTTCAGCTCCCGCTGGGTGCGTCTGCGCGGGCTGGTTCTGCCCCTGCGCGGCAACTCGCCACCGGTGTACTGCAACACCGGCGCACGCCCCGCAATGCCGTACTGCTCGGCCATCTGCTGGGCCACGGCAAGAGGCACCCAGGTGCCCTGGAACCGGCCGTAGCCGCCCTGGATCTTTTCGTGTGTGCCCTTCTGGATGTCTCGCTCGAGGATCTTGGTGCGCTGGGCCTTGGGGAACTGGGCAATCTTGAGGATCTGGGTAGCGTTGACCCAGTCGTCCAGGACTCGTCGCATGAGCGGAGTCCCGTCGATCATCAGCTCGTACACATCCACGGCCGAGTACGTGGCGATGTAGAGATTGTCCATGGAGAGAAAGACGCGTGAGCTGTGGGGGTTTGCCAAATGGGGAAAAACCACTAGTGCGTGCATGGGGCGTTACATCGAAACAAGATTGGCGGGCGGCCTGGCGGCGCTGCCGGCTACAGCTCAATGGCCTCGCGGATGAGCCCGTCGCCCTTGGGGTCGAGGTAGAGGGCAACCGTGAACTCGCGGATCGCGTCGTCGCCCCGCCCCACAATCTTGTACAACTGGCCAAGTAGAAAGTGCACGCTTGCCTCGTCCGGAGCAAGCTCCACCACCCGCTCAAACTCGGCTAGCGCCTGCGGATACTGCTCAAGCGAAAAGAGAAGCTGGGCCCGCTTGAACAAGGCTAGCGCGCTGAGCGGCTGGAGCCGGTGGGCAAGCTCGTACTGCCGGAGCGCCTGCTCACGGCGCTCCGTCTTCTCCAACACCATCCCCACGCAGCACCGGAGCACCACGTTGACCGGGTTGATGTCTACCGCCTTGCGGAAATGGAACTCGGCACGCGAGTAGTCGCCTGTCTTGAGGTACACCATGCCGATGCCGTACAAGGCGTTGTAGTGGCGCGGGTCGATGAGGAGCGCCTGGCGGAACAGCACAAGGGCGTTTTCGTACGTGTCCAGCGCCACGTACTCGTGGCCCTGGAGCGTGTGGGCGTACGCAAACCGTGGGTCCGCCTTGGTGGCCTTCTGGAAGCACTTGATGGCCTCGTCCTGTTCGTGCGTGAGCAGAAAGAGGTTGCCCGAAACGGTCCACGTCTGGGGCGCCTCGCGGTCTGCCTCCGTGCACTCGTGGGCAAGGAACGCAAGCTCCACCTCCTTGTGGAGGTGCCACAATAGAGTAGAGTACACCTCCATGTCTGCCACGCGCGTGCGGTCCCACTCGCGGAGCCGCACAAACATCGCCTCGGCCTCGGCATAGTTGACGATCTCAAAGTGGAGCCGGCCAAGGCGCGAGAGCACCCACGGCGTGCTCTTTTCGTGCTCTGGAAGCAGCTCAAGCACACGGATGGCGCGGAAACAGTCGTATAGAGCTCCGGCCCGGCATGCGCGGGCAAACACGCCAAACTGGCGGAGAAGCTGCTGCTCCACCGGCTCGAGCGGCCGGGGCGGGGTCTGCAACACCGGCAGGAAGGCGTTGCTGGAGCGCTTGCGCAGAGGAGCCGGCAGAGCGTCCAGAAGAAGCCGTGAGTGCACCTGGCTCGCGCTCACCTTGCGCGGGGCCGCCATGGCCCGGCTGCCGTTGGCGCTGGTGTCTTTGGTTTTGCGGAGCGGTGCGTCGGGCATGCGGAGAACGTGCCGCGAGTCGGGTGTTTGCTGGGGCCGCGTGTAGGATGGCGGCAGCTCCGGCGGCTCGGGC
Organism: Limtongozyma cylindracea; assembly: GCA_030572215.1. Taxonomy (NCBI): domain Eukaryota; kingdom Fungi; phylum Ascomycota; class Pichiomycetes; order Serinales; family Debaryomycetaceae; genus Limtongozyma; species Limtongozyma cylindracea. The sequence continues at coordinate 7,669 of JAJLZO010000408.1, forward strand.
GTTTCGCGTCCGTACACGCTCAGCACCCGCACCGTGGCGCCGAGCGCGCACAACTGCTCAAACAGGTCGAACATGAACGGGTTGAGCCTGAGGGCAGCGGCGTGGTGCACCACGGCCTCGGCCGTGTCGCCGGAAGCCCGGTACAACTGGCCGAGCACCGCATGGCACGCGGCAGCGTCCGGGATCAAGCGGCGCGTCTGCTCGTACCCACCACACACATTGTCGCCGGCGCGGAACCGGTCCGGCGAGTCCCACGTCGACTGGCACTCGCGCAAGGCGGCGATGCCCTCCTGGTGACAGCCCAACGCCAAGGCACACTGGGCACGGACGTAGGCGCAGCCCACGTGGGCCACGCCGGCGGTGGTGTTGAAGGCCGCCTTGGTGCGGCCCATGCGCTGGAGCACAAGTGCGTAGAGGTGGAGGTTCTCGGGCGTGCGGCCGGCAGCAACAAGCCGCTCGGCCGCAAACTCCGCGTTGGCACCGAGCCCGGTGTCGAGCAGATAGAGCACAAGCAGGCGGAGATAGTCCATGGGCACGCGGCACGTATTTGTGGATATTTGGACATGCTCTTCCTCTTTGCTGCGCTTGTGCATGGCTGTGCGGCGCTCGTGGGTCCTGCCTACTACGCCAACAAGCTGCCGGTGTCGCTCTTGTGGGGCACGGTGACCAGCGACACCACCCAGCTTCCGTACGAGTACGCGTCGCTTCCGTTCACCTGTCCGCGCACCCCGCAGGGCCACTCGGAACACCTCAACTTGGGCCAGGTGTTGCGGGGCGAGCGTGCGTGGGACCCGGCGTTGGGCTTGGTGTTTGGCACCGACGTGGTGTGCCAGAAGGCGTGTCTGATGATGCTTGACAGAGACGCCGCGTCTGCGGCGCGCGAATTGATCCACCAGGGCTACGTGGTGGAATGGACGCTCGACGGACTCCCGGCCGCCACCACGTTTGTGAACGCAGAGCTGCAGACCAAGCACTACGCGGCAGGCTTCCCGCTTGGCTTTGTGGAAAACGGCCAGGCATACCTCAACAACCACGTCATGTTGGTGGTGCGGTACCACCGCGAGCCGCACGGGTACTCCATTGTCGGTGTGGAGGCGTACCCGCGGAGCGTTGCGGACGGCTCGTGTCCGGGGGCCAAGCGGGACTACGACCACTACGCAGTGCCGGACCACGCCAGCCCCATTGGGCTCACGTACTCGGTGCAGGTGTTCTGGCGGGAGGAGCCGGCGGTGTCGTGGGCCACCCGCTGGCAAATGTACTACGACCTCGAGGCCCTGGGGACCGGGATCCACTGGTTGTCGCTTGTCAACTCGGCAGTGTTTGTCTGTCTTCTCCTGGCAGTGGTGGTGGTGGTGTTGGTCAAGACGGTTTCGAGAGACATTGACAACGCACATCTGCTCAGTGCCGAGCCCAGCGGGTGGAAGAAGCTCACGCGAGACGTCACCTGCCGGCCCAACTTTTCCACGTGGTTGCTGGTGCTCGGCGGGGTGGGGCTCCAGATGGTGGTCACCGCCTACTGCGTCACTCTTCTCTCGGCCCTTGGCATTGTCGGTAACTTTGCCCCCGGCAGCGTGGTGCTGCTTGGAGTGGGCATGTTCGTGCTTACTGGTGCAGTGGCTGGGTATGTGAGTGTGTGGTTGTACCGCCATCTCGGGGGCGACAGCAGCGGCAAGCGCGTGGCGGTGTTGGCAGGCGGGTTTCTTCCGGGTGTTGCGGTGGCGCTCTGCATTGCCCTCTCTACCGTTCTCTGGGGACTCCGGGCCTCCACCGCCTTGCCGTTTGGCACCATTGCTCTTCTTCTCTTTTGTGTGCTCTGCGAGGTGCTCTTGAGCGTGGGCGGCGGTCTTGTGGCCGCACACAAGGTGCCGGAACGCGCACGCGAGCACTATGCCGGGACAGTGCCCCGCCAGCCGTTCTTTGTGCGTCTTCCGGTGGCCATGGCCATGTTTGGTGTCATTCCCTTTGGCGTGGTGTACGTGGAGATGCTCTTCATCTTCAACGCGCTCTGGTTGGAAAAGACCCTGTACTACTACAAGTTTGGGTTTCTTCTTGCCACGTTGGTGTTTCTTGCGGTGGTGGTGGGCGAGCTGGCAGTGGTGCTGGTGTACCTTGCTCTCCAGCACGAGGACCCCCGCTGGTCGTGGCGCGCCTTCCTGGTGGGCTCGGCCGTCGGCTGGTACATGTTTGTGTATGCGGGCTTCTACTACGCCACCAAGTTGCACGTGGACGGATGGGTGCTGGGAGTCTTGTTTTTTGGGTACGCTGGGGTGGCGTGTGTCGGGGTGGGGGTGGCGTGCGGTGCCGTGGGCTTGGTGGCGGCCGGCGTGTTTGTCAACAAGATTTACTCCGCCATCAAGGTGGAGTGAGGAGAGGATGATAGTTATGGACTGTTTCGTTATACAACATCGTGACGGAATCTACCACCGGTCGCGGCGGTCGCCGTCGCGCTGGCCACCGCGTGCCCCGTCTCGCAGGCCACCGCGGCCACCACGCGGGCCGCGCCCGCCGTCCCGCTGGCCACCACGACCGCCGCGGCCACCACGCTCGTTGCCCCGGCGCTCCTGCCGTCTGCGCTCCTGGTGCTGGAGGTTGGCGTCGCGTGCCTGGTCCATGACGTTGTCGGGCAAGCGGAGGTACTTGATGTGGGCGCCGCGCACATAGGTCTCGGCCACCTTGAAGAAGGAGTCGCCATCAACACCCAGCTGGACCACGTCGCGGAGCGTGAGGTTCATCCACTGGTCGCAGTTCAGCAACTGGCCATTGAGCGTCTCGCCGTTCTTCAACTCCACAAGCACCGGCTGATCCTTGGCTGCCTGCAACAAGAAGTTGGGAAGCATGTTGGAAGGATTGATTTAATCCTGCGCACAAGCACATTTGGCGCCTCGCGGGGTTCTGGTATCGCGTGATTACGGGGTGCCGCCGGGGGCCTAGAGATCCATGTCGCCGACAACGTCGCTGTCGTAGGACCCTACGTCGCTCAACTCCTCCTCCATGTCCTCGTCGGGCTGTTCCTCAAGCGCCGCCTCCTCCAGAGCGTACCGCTTGATGTACTCCTTCACCTTGGCCTCGTAGGCCCGCATGTCCTTGTTGTACAAGACACTGGCGTCGCCGTTCAACGGGTCGGCGGCGTTGGGGTAGGCAAGGAGCTGCGGAAGAAACACTTCGAAGATGTTGAACACGTCAAACATCGGCAGCCATGTCTGGTTGATCACGTCGAGGCAGACGCTTCCCAGCAGCTCGTCGATGTTGGGGTGGAAGATACGGTTGGTAAAGCCAATCAGCGGCAGCTTGTAGGGATACTGGTCCGGGAGCTCGACGTGCACACGCCACACCCCGCCTTCGAACGGCAGGTCCTTGGGTCCGTGGAGCTTCACGTGGAACTCCTGCATGTTGTCGTTCACAAGGTCCACGTCGTAGTCGCTCATCAAGAGCTTCATCACGTCCGTCTCAATCCGGCGCTTGGGCGAACTCATGCGGGAGGATGGGGAAGGGGGGAGGTGGCGCTGTGGCGATGAGCTCCGGCAGGCATGGTCTGGGGCAGGGTCACGTGCGCGTCATCCGCCGGCTGGGAGAGCTGCGTCTCGGTGGCCTGCGAGTCCACCGGCGGGGAGGCGGGTGTGGGGTCCGGCGGGTAGAACCCGGGCGCGGCGCCTGTGGAGTCCGGCACAAGGGAGGTTTGGGCGGTGGTGTTGGTGCTGGAGGCGGCGGGGTACACCACTGCCCCAAGGCGCTGGGCAAGAGCTGTGGTGTCCACCTCGCCAAACTGTGCGCGGAACTGCAGCCACTCGCGCCCGCTCTCGGCCTCGAGCTGTGCAAGCGGTGCGGCCCAGGCACTGGCGGCGAGCGGCGGGGTGCTGTCGCTGGTGCTGGCCGCCGCCACCTCGGTCTCCAACCGCTTGACCCACGCCGCCAACTCCTCACCCGGCTGTTCGTCCAACACAGGCGCCACCAGCGGTGGGAGCGTGTCGGCTGCCGCCTGCATCACCTCCAACACGTAGCCGTACTCGCGCACCGTCTGGACCGCCGTCACTTTCTTGAGCGACACGCTCACCAACCCGCTGGCGGTGTTGCCGCTGGCCACCAGCAGTGGGTGCAGCTTCATGTCGGGAGCGAGAGGCGGCGGCGGCAGCAGCCGCGGCGCGTCGTCGAGCTTGGCCCGCTTGGGTGCTGGCAGCGTCATTGAACAACAAAAGTGCGTGGGGATTTTGCACAACGCGCCATATTCATTTCACACAGATGGCGGTGGAAGCGCGACACGGCGGGCACCACCACGACAACGAGAAGTATGGCTACGTGTTGTTTGTGATTGCCTTGGCGCACTTGGCAGTGATTGCCGGCGGCCGGGCGTTGCACTCCCGGCTTTGGCGGCTGAAGGGGAGCGTGCGCACGCCGTTCCGGGCGGTGGTGGCGGTGCCGGTGTGGCTCTCGGTGGGTGTGTGGGTGGTGGTGCTCGGCGCCTTGCTCCAGCACCACGTCACCAAGGAGTTGCTCACGGTGGGGGTCAAGCGCGCGGGGCGGTTTGCCTACGTGCTCCTCCCGTTCGACATGGTGTTGGCGTTGAAGCCGCTGCCGTTGCCCCAGACCACCTATCTCGACACCATGGCGCTCCACCGGTGGATGCTGCGTCTCATTGCTCTCCTTGGCGTGGTGCACGGAGTCGGGTTTCTTGTCATCTGGCTAGCTCGCGCCAATGGCGATGTGTGGAAGGTGTTCCACGTGCTCAACTTTCTCGGCGTGGTGATGCTGGTGGCGTTTGTGGGGCTCGTGGTGGTGCTGGTACGGGTGTTGCGGCACCGCCGGTACCGGTTGTTCTACGTAGTGCACCAGGCCACGCTTCTCGTGGTGGTGGTGTTTGGATACTGGCATGCCCGGCCCGGCGTGCTTCCCTATGCCGTTGTGTGTATGGGCTTGTTGGGGTACCTGGTGGTGTGTAAGTTCCAGTACTCCGGCGACGTGATTCTCGAGGAGGACGACATTGTGGGGGCTCCCGGGCTGCAGTTAGTGTTGGTGCGGCTCCACCGCCTGTACATCAAAAACCCGGCCGCGCCGGCCGCACACCTCCGGCTCAACGAGGCGGGATTGGGTCTGGTTCTGGCGTGGGTGGCGCCGCTGCATCCGTACACGATTGCCAGCGAGTCGCTGGACGGGTATGCGCACTTGGTTGTGAAGCAAACCCGGTTTTCGCTCCGACCCGGTGTGTATTCCGTGTTCGCCCCCCCGTTCCGGCTGCTGGTTCTTTGGCAGCACCCCGAAACTCTCCAGCTGGTGCGAAGCTGCGTGGTGGTGTGTGGTGGTCTGGGGATTTCGTATGCCCTTCCGGCCTTCCACGCCCTTGTCTCCACCGGCACCCAGGCGGTGAAGCTTGTGTGGACGGTGCGGTCGCGTGCAGATGTTTTTGTGTTGGACCAGTTGGGCATTCGGGGCCAGGTGGACGTGTACGTGGCGGGCGGCTCTGGTTCCGGGGGCGAGGCCCTGTCGCTGCTTGTTGGCGACGCAACGGAAGAATACGAGCTCGACGAAATGGCCGGGCCGAAGCCGGAGGTGGAGGAGCACGCCAACTATCGGGTTATTGCGGGTCGTTTGGACGTGCGGGCGTTGCTCACGGAATTTAACCAGCAGTTGGGCGACCTGGGCGACCGGTGGGTCGTTGCGAGCGGCCCGGCGCTGTTGGTGGCCGAGTGCCGTGCCGTGGCGGCCGAAATGGGACTGAACTTTGAAAGCGAGGCGTATGAGATGTGATTGGAAAGCGGGAGGCTGTGCGGATCCATTGAGAGTATTTATATCGACCGAGTATGACGTCCTTGCTGGCTGTTGCTGCGGTTGCTTGCCGGTGCTTCGACTGCGCGGTTGGGTGCGGTGTTGGTGCCAGAATCCCGGTTGCGCAGGTGCACATACACGCACACGGAAATCCCCCTACTAGCCCGATAATCGCCAGACGCCCGCGCCATCCGGACACGGGGGTGGGGTTTACGGACGCGGCATTACTTATTGTGCGTCCGCCTTGTGCAGGTTGTCGCTGCTAATTGGTCCGGCCAGCCAGCTGTTGCAGCGCTCCGACGCACAATGATGCACCAGGTTACATGACGCTGCAAGGCTGCATGCCCTAGGCCGCATAGTGCGGTTAAACTGCAGACCGCCGTGTTGAGCGCTGCGCCGCCCCAATTTCCCGAGCCGTATTCATGCGCGCAACGCCGTGAGGCAACGAAAAACGGGGCAAGCGCGGTGCGCTGCAAACTCGTTGTTCGGCGGATCGGCACCGCGAGTGGCGTGCGCACGGACTTGGGCAGTGGCGGGGGGCGAGCCTGCTGCTGCCTTCTCCTTCCGGCGCTCACGCCCTGCCCAGCGTCACCAGCGCCGCGCGATTGTTCCCCGCTCCCTGCTGCATCATCACCGTGCTTGCGTCGCTGCTCATGCACCACCGCACCTGCATCACCGCTCCTGCACCGCCACTCCTGCGTCGTCTTTTTCTGCATGAACGATGACGACGTGCCAGGAGGACACGCCCTGACGTCAGCTCGCATGGAAGCATGGCGGAGCTGCGGCCGCGCCCTCTGCCAACCACCTGGAAGATTCCACGGCCAGCGATGACGTCAGCTCGTAACCAGCGCGTGGCGACCAGGGCATGTGCCTCTTGACCCACTCTCTGGCCCCCAGCTCATCAAGCTCGGAATGGCAGCACGCCGGCAGCTGCGTGTGCTCAGACTGACGAGCCGCGCAACCACGCTCCGACACCTTTCAAACCCAGAACGCTGCTAGTCGCACATCGCCGGCATCTGCTGCATGGCCTACTCAAACTCTGCTGTTCGTATTGCCCCTGGGCATCGGACCCTGCTGGTGTGTCGGGCTGCTCATAAACGTCTCCTGATCTATAAACACCTAGTCAAATCCAACCTCCCCAACCATCTCGTCCACCCGCAGCAGCTGCCACGCGCTCTTGTCGGGCTGCTCCACAATGTCCTCCAACCCCGCCATCTGCCACCAGTCCGGCTCGGACTCGGCGCCAAACGGTTCCAACTGCGGCGTGAGCAGCATGTAGGGCTTCAGGAACTCCAGCAGGAGCGGCTGCGACTGACCCAACTCCAACTCCAACGGCAGCGTGTCAAGCGACATGAAGGGGAACAGCAGGGCCTGCGCCATCTCTGTGCTGGGCGTCACCAACTCGGGGTTGCTCTCCAACCAGTGCTGGTAGTACTCCGGCAGGTTGCGGCCCGCCGATGCCTGCAGCAGCGGGGTGGCCAGCAGCGCCACGGGGTCAACCTGGAGGGTGGAGAGCGGCAACTCAAACGTGCCGCGGAACAGCAACAACAGCGAGTCAAGGTGGTCAATCAGCTCCAACGCCTGCGCTGTCTGCCGGTCCAACGGGTCGGCGTCCGTTCTGGCCCGCTTCAGCGAGTCGGGGAACGCCGCAGAGGCGGCGCGCTTGTGCAGCACGGAGCGGCCAGGGGTGCGTGGAAGAATCCCCAGCACCGCCACGCGCGAGCCGTCGCCGCCGCTGGCAACGTCCTCCTGCCACTGCTTCAAAAACTCAATGCACTTGTCGCCGTACGCCTTGGGCGTCATCTTGGTCACGCTCTTGAACACACGGTGGAAGTGCCACGCGCTGAGCTTCAGCTTGGCAGCCAACTCCTTGAAGCCCAACACGCCACCACGGCGCTTGGGCGCGCGCTCGCCCAGGGGCAGGGCGCCGGGGGACAGCGGGTCGCCGAGCGTGGTGGCGGCGGCGGCAAGCGCCAAGTGGCGGCACGCCATGTCCACGAGCCGGAAGTGGTCGCTGTCGTTCTTCAGCACCAGCTCGGCCGCCTTGTGGGTGGAACCAAGCGAGCCAATGGCAGAGAGCAGCAGGCGGCGGCCGTTCAAGGCGCCGTCCCGGGAGAGCTTCTCCTGGATGTGCATGTCGTTCTGCAGCTCGTCCTCGTCTACAAGCGGTGGAACAAACCCAATGGCGTGGTTCACCCGCTCCACCACGCGCAAGAGCAAGTGCACGTCGAAGAGCGGCGGCAGGTCGGGCTGGCAGTGGGTGCACGGCACAAAGCCCAAGCCGCGAGCCTCGTCCGACAGGTTGACAAACCGGACCTCCAGCCGGAGGCTGGTGACCGGGTTGGCGTCGCAGTCGGGCTGGCAGTACTTGTGGGTGAGCTTGTTACACAGCAAGAACAGCCCGGCCGCGAAGGGGTCGCCGAGCTGGTACGCACGCCACTTGGACAGCTCCTTCGAGTATTGCAGCATCATGATTGTGAAGGGTATAGCAATGCAACAGAGGGTGTGGTGTGAGATCTGCTCCAGAGACGGACACTGGCGGATACGCTGGGGGGAGAGAGCCGGGCAGGGCAGCGAGGCTATATATGGTGTCTCAGGGGTGAGTGGATCCATTCCTGTGCCGATGACGTGCATGGCGCAGGATGCATGCGCACCTCCAGCTGCACATGCACGTATCCTGCACCTCGAACGCACAAATGACGCGGCAGAACGTCACAGTCATCGCTCAAGGACATGTACACGCATGCATCGAGCCGCCGTGCTGCCTGGAAACGCCGGTGCCGCGAGCCAGCCGGAGTCTGCGGCCGCGGCGTGTGCCGCTGGGTGCCGCCCCGGACGTGCGCGCGCCGCGGCGTTCTTGCGAACTAAATGCGGCTCCAAACGGACACCGGTCGGTGGTGGGTGGCCCGCTCCTCCGGTCCGCTCGGCCGGCCGGTGGCTGCCAGCCCTCCCCGCATATTCCGCGAGCCTCGCGCTGCCAGGACCAAACCCCGCGGCCGCACCCGCGGCACCAGGAAACGTCCCCGCGACGGTCCCCGCCCGCCCGCCAACGCCTCGTGTGTCCAGCTGCGGCCTGGCTCTACACCTCATCGTGCATGCATGAGGATCACCACGATTATGCGCGGTGTCGTCACCCGTGCAATCCGGACAGAGGCGGAGGTGGGAAGACCTGCAGCCAACGTGCATGTCTGTCCCGCGGCATCCTCGGACGTGCTGCCACACGGAAGGCGGTCTGCTCCAGACAATGAGACCCCATGCCACGCCACCTCCCATTGTGCCGCGTAGGACTTCCGCTTTAGGACAGCTGCCCTGCCCACGCCGTCGGTCCGGCCGTGGAGTGCGTCCAGCCGCCGTGGAGTGCGTCCAGCCGCAGTGGAGTGGGCTGGTGTCTGCGTCCGGCGCCTGCCAGCCCAACTCTAAATCTGAAACTGAGTTTATTACCTGGCGGTATACGAGGCGGCACAAGCAAACCTTACAACAGCACAACTCCTGTGACGTAGGCGCTAGTGCCGCCGCATGTCCCCACAATGTCCCCACCGACGCATGCGCGCGCGCCAGTCGTATCTGCGCCAAGCAACTGCTGGGCCCACGCCAAACGTCCCTGTACAATAGACACATACGAAAACGTCATGGCGCGTGGCGCCTGCCCTGGCCACCAACTGCCGCACACCACGAGCGGTGTCCCCAGGGGGATGTGCGTTCCCAGGAGCCAAAACCCATCGCCCACCGCCGCCTGCCGCCGTCCGCCGCCGCCCGCACACGTGCATACTCCCCACTCCGGCCAATGCACCTACCATGACGGGTGCAGGCGAAGGTTGCGCAGCACAGCGATCACATGTCCGAGTGCGCCAAGCGTCTGCACGGCTTCAGCCCCTCATACGGCCTGGATCGCCCGTGCGCTGTCCTCGCGATACAGGCAGCAATACGGACCGGCAACCAACGGCACGCATCCGCACAGCTCCGCGCGCTCTCGGCACGCCGGTTCGGCACCAGCGCTCCGTTTCGCGCTCCGCCCACTCGCCCAGCAGGCGTTTCCACCCGGTTCTTCCACCTGGCGCCATGGTTTTCCACTAGCGCCGCTAGAGCAACTCCGAGCACTCCGGCCACAAAACGTGCCGCGGGACTCGCGCTGATAGCCGTTCGTGCGCGGCCGCCGTGTTCCCCGCCCGGGGCGCTCCCCGCCCGGGGCCGCCCGGGCGTGCCAACAGGCCATTCGCGAACACAAGGTGGGAGCGCGCAATACCCCGCAGCGGATCTGCCCGAGCACCGTTCCAGAGTTGCTGCTCAGCCCCGTTGCGACTTGTTTGCTGCTCAGCCGCGGCACCCCGCCTCGGGCAACGGCGGCAAGCTTCTCTCGATGCATGCATCCCTGGTGATGTCACACGAATCATGTGGTTTTCACCACCGCCCGCCATTGGCCACGCGCGCGGTTACGAGCCGTGCCTCGGCAATGGCATGTTATGTCACCGCGGGTGCAGGTGGTAGGACATGGACTAAGCATACGGGCAGCCCCGGGCCGGTGAGCGATACCCGCCGCACTCCCACGTGGTGCCCGGGAAACGCAGGTGCCGGTGCTGTCGCGTGCTTGGTGCACAGCGGGTATCGTCTGGCCACGTGGTGGCTCGCATGTGCCAGCGCCCCGGCGCCGCCGTCTGGCCCGGTTGCCATTGTTTAGCGCCGTTGGGTTGCGGTAGTGACGGCATGCACAAGTTCCTGCTCGGAAACGCCTGTGGTGCGCGAGTTGACCGCATGGTGGGTCGGCACGAGCGGCTGCCGCGTGCGGCCCTGCTCCAACACATCCAACTCCACATCGCCCGGCGCCGGGAGTGCGTAGCGGCGGATCACCTCGCCCTCGTCCGTCTGGATAATGATCTCGTTGCCCACCTCGCACGCCGTGAGCCGCGCCTTGCCCAACCGCCGCCACGCCTGATCACGGCTCCGCTCGTCCACGTTCACATTGTGGTGTGGGGCGCTGTCACTCAAGTGGAAGAAGCGCAGGACCGGCGCGTACCACGGCTCGGGCTCGTGGGCTACCTGCGGCCACACAAACTCATCAACCACCTCGCCCATCGCATCCTCCACCACCACGTGTTTGTCGCTGAGGTACACGTTGGACGGACGACGGACCCGGCCCTGTTCATTGAGCGGGAGTCGCGGGATGCCATGGGACACGAGAGGGGCGGTGGACACCGCGTCCACCGATGCAGCGCCCATTGACACCGCGTCCATCGAGGCCACACCCACCGATGCCGCATCCTCGTCGGGAGTGGCGCTTCCCTCCCGCCGCACTGTGAACGTCACCTGCTTCACCGCCAGCCACATGGTGAAAACCGTCACCGAGCACCCGTGGATCGCCACCAGCACCACCACCACGTAACACACCAACGGCCACAACACCTCGAGGAGGTATGTGTAAGAAGCCTCGGGGATCTCGGCAAACGGCCTCTCACCGTTCTCTCCGCTGGGATCCTTCAACCCCTCCTCCAAGGTTGCCAAGGCAATCTTGGAACAAAAGATGGCCCCCACACCAATGGGACCAAAGTGACCCACAAACAACGCCTCTTTCCACGAGCGGAGATCAGGCACCACTGGCTTCAAGGCAAGAAGCACGGGGATTCTGCGAAGAAACACCACCACGGCACCCAACACCACAAGGCGCCATGCCAGCATGTCCAAGGCCGGGTTGTGCATCTCGCCCCACGGCAAGACGGCACCGAGAAAGACAAAGTACATCAAGTTGAGCAACAAGTCCACAATGTTGCTCAAGTTCAGGTCCTCTGTCTGCTGCGCAAACCACCCGTCCCACGCAAACGCAGCACCAGCGGCAAACAGCACAAGGAGGTCGTCCACACCCAACATCAGCCCGAACCCCGTGCACATGAGCAGGAGAAGTACATAGAACACAAGAAACAGCTCCCGGTCCACCAACTGCCGTTCCTGGCAGAAGCGGATGCACACGCGCCCGCTGTAGCCAATGGCGCACCCAAGAAGGCTGCCGAACACACACTCGTACAACACCAGCACCAAGACCCACTCCTTGACAATCTCCCCGGTCTGGCCGTAGCGCATCACCAATTCCAGTGCAAGCAACACGAACGGGAACGCCATGCCGTCATTGGCTCCGCTCTCGGCACTGATCAAGTTGCGAAGGTGTGCCGGCACGCGCTGGCCGAACTTGCCCTTGCCGACAATGGCTGCAGCAAGCACCGGGTCGGTGGCGGTGATGCACCCGCTGATGAGCAAACCGTGGGCAAAGTTGAGCCGCGGGAAGAGAAGGTACAAGGCAAGCGCCACCACAAGCCAGCCCACCGTCATGCCAAACATGAGCACAAGCGCCACCAGCCTCCAGTGGTGCCGCATGTAGCGCAGCGGAAGCTCCACCAGCACGGCAAAGATCTGGATAATGAGCACAATCCTCGACACCTCCTGGATAAGGTAGTTGGTGTTGCCCCACAGCGTGGGGTCGAACCAGCCGAGCGCATGGGGACCCACCACACACCCGGTGGCCACGGCAATGGTGGCCTCGCCGATGAAGAGCCGCTCCTTGAGAAAGAGCAGGAGACAGGCAAACGCTGTGGTGGTGGTGCCGAGAATGGCGTACGCGCGGTGGGCCTCGTCAACGCCAAGCTGCAGCCACATGTGAGTCAGAGAAGACTTGTCGGGTTTGGCAGAACGATAACGGTGTTGCAGGTTTATGCAGTATATATCGAGCCAAGCCGCAACGGCGCGTTACGGCACGTACACCCGGCTGTATCCGCGGACCGGCTGGCGGCAGCACAAACAGCAGTCAAAGTCCCGCATCAGAAGCAGGACCCGGCAGGGGTCGCAGATGGCAAAGCAGCGGCAGGGCCAGAGAATCACCTCGCGCGCCGCCAGGTGGCACACCACGCACATGGGTCCTTCCAGAGCATCGGCCCGCCGCGCACCCACCACCTGGGCAAGCGTGGCCTCGGGGGCGGCGTGGCTGGCCCTGCGAAACATGCTGCGTGTGAGACGCGAACCGCTGTGGTTCATGTGCGAGAGCAAGATCTGGGACTCGGCCAACGAGTCGAGCACGAGCGGGAGAGACACATCGGGGTCCACGTCGCTCTCGTTCTCGTCCGCATCCTCGTCGTCGTCGCCCCCGCTGGAAAACTCCTCCCAGTCTCCACCGTTGTCCTCCTCGGGCAACACTGCCGCCAACACGGCCGCGTAGTGCTCGCCCACAAAGCCAGCATCCAACAGGTCCAAGTCCACCGGCTGCTCTGCATCCTCGGCCATCCACGGATACTGCCGGAGAAGCACCCGGGGCACCCGGCCAGCCACCACGCTGGTGGCCACATCCCACGCCTGCAGCACGGCCGCCACAAGCGCCACCTCGCGCCGGCCAATGGCGGAGTTCGGAGCCAATGCCTGCGCAATGGTGCCCGGGTCGTCGTACAACAGGGCCGCGGGCGAGGGCTCGGGGTGCTCGACAAACACGGCGCTGCCGTCAAACTCCTGGTGGTTTGCGTAGCCGTTGCGGTCGACAAACGTGTGCAGCGGCCAGGAAATGTGTTGGATGTGCTGCGAGTGGTTGATCTTGGCCGCCAGCATCATGGTGAGCCGAGCGCACTTTTGGAGCGCGGCCGAGAAGTTGTCGCTCCACTTGAGCGCCGCGGGGTCGTCTGGGTTGTACAAGTCCAAGGCCTGGAGGTCGGTGGAGCGGGTGAGCACCATGGTGAGGAGAGCCAACGCCAGGCACATCACCACAAGCGTGGACATGACGAGCGAGGGCCCTGTCCAGAGAAGCATCATCACCGGCGGAGAGTCGGTGCCGGCGGCCACGAGCCGCACCACCGTGGCGAGGTACGCCACTGCGACCGCGGTGGTCAACGGGAGGCGGAGCCGGGGGGTGCCGGCCATCTCCACCACGTGGAGCACAATGCTGTCGCCGCAGGCAAACAACGCCATGACCAACACCAACGGCGGCGGCGGGGACTTCTGTCCGGCAAACACCACCGCCACCTCGAACAAGGTCAAGGCGTGGTGGCCGTGCGACAGCCCGTGGCTGGCCGAGCTGATAAAGTGCTCGCTGAACTGCAGCCCGCACAAACAGAGAAACAAGCGCCAGAGCACGTCGTGGGGCGCGTCGGAAAGGAACGGCCCGATTCCGAACGCGTCGCCGTAGGCATCCACATACACCCTGGCCACAGCGGCAGCAGCCCCGGTCAAGGCGTACACCGCCGTGGCGCGCAAGAGCCAGGCGCTGAGACCCGGCAACTGCTGCTGGCGCGTGGCCGCAAACACCACGGTGCGGTTCAAGGCAACACCCACCGCCACACACATGACCATGTAGCGCAGAAACACCACCAGCACAAACCCCAGAACCCACCCCCCCCACATGCCACCGCCGTAGTTGACGGCCTCGCCAAAGCTCTCGCGGAGGATGGCCGCTATCGCAAAAAGCATGGTGCGCTGCCCCGCATCGGACGGGCGGTGAGCGTGATTCCGTGCATGTGACTCAGTGGGCTATAAAAGCGCAAAAGCGCCGATACACCTCCGTTACCCCCCACTTTTGTCCTCCCGCTTCTCTTGCAATGCTGGCGGCTTTCCCCAAGATCACCACGCTCCCGCCGGACCCGTTGTTCGGGTTGATGGCCCGGTTCAACGCCGACCCGCGCGACAACAAGGTGGCGCTTGGCATTGGAGCCTACCGCGACAACAGCGGCAAGCCGTGGATTCTCCCGCTGGTGCGCGCAGCCGAGGCGGCGCTCCAGAAGGACCCTGGCTACAACCACGAGTACTTGCCGATTGCCGGCTACGCGCCGTTCACCAAGGCCGCGGCCGGCGTGATTCTCGGCAAGGAGCTGCCCGCGTTGGTGGACGAGCGCGTGGTGACGGTGCAGCTGTTGCTGGGCACCGGTGCCTTGCATGTGGCGGGCAAGTTCCTCAAGCAGTTCTACGCGGGCGAGCCGGTGGTGTACCTCCTGGCACCCACCTGGGCCAACCACAACCAGATCTTTGAGGTGTGCGGGTTCAAGATTGCCACCTACCCCTACTGGAACAGCGCCACCAAGCTGTTGGACTTGGCGGGCTACTTGGCAGCCATTGAGTCTGCTCCCCGGGGTCTGATCTTCCTTCTCCACGCGTGTGCGCACAACCCCACCGGGTTGGACCCCACGCAGGAGCAGTGGGGGCAGATTCTCGACCGGCTCGAGCAGGGCAACCACCTTATGTTGTTTGACCTGGCCTACCAGGGCTTTGCCAGCGGCTCGTTGGAAAAGGACGGGTGGGCGGTGCGCGAGGCGGTGCGGAGACAGAAGGAGCGTGGTCTTGCGGCGGCGCCCATTCTCATCTGCCAGCTGTTTGCCAAGAACGTGGGCATGTATGGCGAGCGCACGGGCGCGGTGCACGTGTTGGTGCCGCCGGGACTGCCGGCCGAGCTCAAGGAGGCGGTGCTCAACCAGCTCCAGAAGATCACGCGGCTGGAGCTCTCCAACCCGCCGGCCTACGGTGCCAAGGTGGTGCTGCTTGTGTTGACCCAGCCCGAGTTGTACGCCCAGTGGGAGCAGGACTTGGTGACGATGCTGAGCCGCATTGCCGAGATGCGCAAGGCGTTGTTTGACGAGTTGACGCGCTTGGGCACGCCCGGCAGCTGGACCCACATTGTGGAGCAGCAGGGCATGTTTTCCTTCACCGGGTTGACGGCAGAGCAGGTGGACCGCTTGGAGAAGGAGCACGCTATCTATCTCGTCAGCTCTGGCCGCGCCTCGATTGCCGGCTTGAACGAGGGGAATGTCAAGGTGGTGGCGCAGGCCATCAACGAGGTGGTGCGTAGAACCAAGCTCTAGTGCAGAGACCAATCGACGTTGATTTCAGAGCGGGGGCACGGCTGGGGCACCCCAGACCCCACACGGCCCACACAGACCAGCCTCCACGGACCAGCCTCCACGGACCAGCCCCCACGGCATTTGTCCGGCAGTGCGGGGCACGACACCCGCTCGGCAAGCATGACCTGTGGTGCCGCCTGTCATCGGCTGCACGGCCCGGATTCTGTGCCGAAAACGCGGGGATCGCACGGAACCGCTAAGCCACGTGTTGGGCATCACGCCAGGGGCGAGCCACATGGCGACACGGCGCCGCCAGAGCGTGTGTGTGGCGGACCGCCCGCCCCACGTGCCCCGGTCACCCCCGGACGCACGGTCACGTACATTTGTCAGCTCGGCCAAGTCCGGCGTGCCGGCCGTGGGCGGGGTGCTGGCGGTGTCCGGTCCGGCCAGCCCGCCCCCCGCTTCCTGCCACCGCTGCCCACCGCCTGCTGCACCGCGTGTTGGTTCCCCACATTCTCGCACCCGGTGTGACGCCTTTTGTTTCTTCGGCGCCTCGGCCCGCACGGCGCCGGATTTTGCCAAGGTTTGACACATCGATGACCCATTACAAACTGCAGGTAATACGTGACCATGCAGGTCGGCGCCACAAGCATATAAAGCCCGACATCTCCAGGGCTGCAGACTTTTCCCGCAAACGCCGAGACTTGATCCCTTTCTCTCACACTCTTATTGCATGGACCCCCTCACCGCCCTTCCTCGCGAGCTTCTCCACGACATTGTTTCCCAGGTGTACGCCTGTCCGCCCGCCGGCACCACGCCGGTGGCCCGCCAGAACCAGTTTGCGCGCGGTGCGGCGGCTGCCGGCCCCCTTCTCCGGCTGCACACGGCGCGGTTGTTGTACCGGTACGTGGCGTTCCCCCGTCCCCAGACGTTCCACCTCTTTTTGCGGCTGCTCAAGGAGAACGCTGCCCTCGGCCCCAAGGTGGAGGTGATGGACTTTTCCGAGTTCACGCTGGTGGGTTTGGGCCGCACCGGGCGCATGAACCAGGAGATCCAGATGGTGACGCTGGCCACGCTCCTCAACGCGCTCCAGCTCACGCCCAACCTCCGCGAGTTTCTCGCCCTGGAGCTGATCGAGCACGACATGGACCACGCCTTGGTGTCGCACTTGTTCAACGCGCAGCCCAAACTCCAGGCGGTGGACTTTTGCGGCGCCACCAGCGACCTGCTCGACAAGGGGTTTGGCCAGTTGGTGGTGCAGCAGCCGCTCCCCGCCCTCCAGCGCGTGCTGTTCCACGACTGCACCACCCTCGAGGCGGGCAGCATTGCCAAGGTGATCCACGCCGCGCCGAACCTCGAGCGCCTCGACCTCACCCACACGCAGATGACTGCCAAGGCGTTGACGACGTCGCTCCCCGCCACCAGCAGACTCACGCACCTTCTGCTTGCACGCTGTTCGCGGCTCACCACCAACGACTTGATGGAGTTCATGAGCTACCACCCCCTGATCCGCGCCGGGCTGTTGCAGTGGCTCAACTTGAGCGTGGACTCGAACGTGGTGGCGCCCCTCACCAACCCGCAGCTCCACCGCGTGCTCAAGTTGCTTGCGCTGTTTGGCGCCAACCTCCTCTACCTCAACCTTGCCGGGTTGCCCGTGAACGACGAGACGTTGAAGCTCCTCCGCAAGCACTTCCCGCAGCTCGAGCTGGTGGGGTTGCTGCACGCGCGCGACCTCACCCCCGAGCTGGTGGCCCGCTTCATGGAGGACCTGCGGATCCGCGCCATTGCCGTCACCGGTGTTCCCGGCGTCACCCGCGGCGTGATCTCCCACTGGCTCGACCAGCAGCCGCACCGCTTCCCGCTGCTTGAGGCGGTGGAGTACACCCCCGGCGTGTTGGCCCAGATGGCTGTGGACAAGAACCAGACGCTTGTGGTGAACCTGTCGGTGGGCTGGACGCTGCCGCCGGTGCTCACGACGTGGCGCTTTGTCGACTACGAGGGCCAGCGCGGGTGGTTGTACCGGCTTGCTGAGGGCGAGTCGGCCATCGACACGGGCGACCTCGTGTACTACGACCTTGCCACCGGCAAGAAGATGGTCAAGAGCGTGGCGCCGCCCAACTTCCCCAAGTGGGTGCTGCGCAAGGTGGTGTGCTCTCGCGGTCCGTTTGCGGTGCGGCACGACGTTTGGGGCGGCGCGGACTGCGAGCGCGGCATCTACCGCCACTACGGCATGAAGGTGAAATAATCTGGTGAGCCTCGGGCACTGCGCCCGGGTGCGATTCTAACGACTGCATCTGCTGCAATGAACATTTGTCTTGACTCCACCCCCGCCCACAGTGGCTGCGCCGGCGTGGCGGCGCCCCAGCCGCAGCCGGATGGGGCAGTTTGCACATCCTGCCCCATCGAGCATGGTCGTGCACACACCACCACCCATCACGCGCAATCGGCTCCCGTCAGCAGGGAGCAGCTCTCCCTGTGTCTCTCCCATGCCACCGTTTGGCTTGACGTCGTTGCTCACGACATACACGCTGTACCTGGATGCCAACACGCTTCTCAACCACTTGATTCTCCACCACCTTATTGTCGAGGGCCACGTCCATGCCGTGGAGCTGTTTGCGCGTGAGCTTGGTGTGGATCTCTCGGGCTACCTCACCCCCCCCAGCAACATCGAGGTGGATCTGTTGCCGCGGATCCGCTACTCGGACGTGCAGATCCCCGACCCGCCGGTGCTGTATGACGCCATCTTTGCCGAGGCACCAGGTCCCCAGCTGTGGTTGGACGACAACCCGCGTTTGGAGTTTGCTCTCCGCACGGTGCACCAACGCAATGCTATCCGCGAGAACGTGGTGCGTGGCGACATTCCCAAGGCTCTCCAGTTACTCACACAGTGGTTCCCGCGGTTGCTTGACCTGCTGGAGGAGCTCCACTTTGAGTTGCTCCGGATGAACGTGGTGGAGATGATCCGGACGCACACGGCGGGCAACGACAGCCAGGAGCAGGAGTTCTTGGGCGAGGTGTTGGGGTACGTGCAGGAGCATATGCTCGAAATGGTGCAGCACCTGGACCATTTGTTCAGCAAGTTGGAGCTCACGATGGCGCTGCTTTGTTTCGGGGAGGCGGGCAGCCGGCCAGAGCCGCTCGAGCGCTTGTTTGACGTGCTGGTGCGCGACACGCTTGCCTGCGATGTGAACCAGGCTGTGCTAGCCTTGTGTGGGGACGGCGTGGTGGGGCGTCTTGAGGGGGTGGTGAAGTTGCACGAGTGGAGCGAGGTGAAGGTGCGGGAGAGCGGGATTGTCAAGGACTGAGGGGGTGTGCACCGGAGGACACACCCGTGCACCGGAGCAGGTCATGAGTTGATGGCTACACAGAGATAATGGCGTCCACCAGGTGGCCTGTCTCCACGCCCAACAAGCAGAGGTGTTCGTGGTTGGCGCTGGGCGGAAGCACCTTCCCCCGGTGTCTGATCTCCACCCGGTGGATGTCTTTTTCGGAGTACAGCCGGACCTCGGCCACGTCAGGGTCCAGCGCCAAGCTGCTGTCGGCAAACAAACCCAACACCTTGGCGCGCAAGTGGCCCAACGTCAGGCCCATGCCGAACTCCGGGTCCTCGTTGTGCTTCTCGTCAAAGTCCTCGGGTCCAAACTCGATGGCATACACCACCGGCTTGGCGTACACGCCCTGCGGCCGCGCCGCCAGCACCACGTTCACGCGGGCCCGGAGATGGGCGCAGTGCACGGGGATTTCCTTGAACACGGCTTTACCGGGGTCCTCCAACAAGCCAAAACGGATGCCGAGCTCGCGCGTGAGCACAAAGACAAAGATGGCAAGCACCACCACGGTGAGCACGCGGCTCCCCGGCGAGTCGTGCTGCGCCAAGACCGGGTAGCGGCTGAACACAGCCTCCACGCGGGCATCGAAGGCGCGGTAGGCGTCGCGATACGAAAATGATGACATGTGTAAACGAGGACGCACCTCCGCGCATCCCGTTTACTCCAGCAATGGCCGGCGCGGCAGACAAGAAACTAGCGCAGGCGAACACGCAGGCGCTCCAGCAGTTGCACACCACCAGCGCGGGCATCAACGCGGCGGCGTGCGTGTTTGTGTTTCTCCTCAAGCGCCCGCGCAGCGCGTGGCCGTACCTCGTGTTCCTTGTGCCGGCGCTCGCGTGCCAGTACGTGATCGAGCGCAGCGGGCGGCCGGTGGTGCGCGGCAACACGACGGTGTCGCCGGGCCACGACCTCAGCCAGCAGGGCGTGACCGAGTGGTTGTTCGACGTGGTGTACCTCACGTGGGTGCTCGACGTGTTGATGTGTGTCTTGGGCACCAACAAGGTGTGGTACTTGTACCTGGCCATCCCCGGGTACGCGCTCTACAAGGGCTACGGCTTGGTCAAGGGCGTGGCGGGCTTGCGCAGCGGCGCCCGTTCCAGCCCCTCCGCAGACACCGCGGCGCCCGGCCCGTCCAAGCGCCAGGCCAAGTTGGCAGCCCGCAACCGGCGCCCCGCATAATCTCGCCCACCTTCGCGCTGTATGTCTCCTGTATGTAAACAAACGTTGCCTCGAAAATCGCCACCTGCTTACGTAACGCGGGTATCGGGGCGAAGCGACGTGGCGTTTCGCCAAATCGGGCCGCGGGTTACCCGGCCCGCGCGCCTGGATTGTGGCCAGCGGATCGCGTCGCCCAACTCCCCTGCTCCTTTCCCTTTTGTTCACTCCTCTTCAAGAAACATCAGACAATATGGACGGTGGTATGTACTAAGACGTGTGTCCGGACCGGCGCCGCGGCTGCCCGCTGCCTGCTTGGGCCGTAATCCCCGCGCCCTGCCGTGTGGATCGCTCCGGCGGCCCCGCGGTGGCCGTTGCCCCCTCGGCATTCCCGGGAGAGCGGAATGTTGCGGCGCCCGCAGCGCGGCGAGCGGTGTCCCGGCCATCCATTGAGCCTCGTG
The DNA here is from genome assembly GCA_030572215.1 of Limtongozyma cylindracea. NCBI lineage: Eukaryota > Fungi > Ascomycota > Pichiomycetes > Serinales > Debaryomycetaceae > Limtongozyma > Limtongozyma cylindracea. Next base: position 28,162 of record JAJLZO010000408.1, read on the forward strand.
GCTGATGGATTGGCCGGCACTCCCGCCGCCACCGGCCCCTTGCTTGCCACCTGGTGGCGGGGGGCTGTGCCGTGCTGCCGATGACCAATTTTCGGAACAGTTTCGGGTTAAGTCCGATGTGCCGCGACACACAGCCCCTCACCCCCGCGACCGCTACTAACTCCCTCGCAGAAGAAGTTGCTGCTTTGGTTATCGACAACGGCTCCGGCATGTGCAAGGCCGGTTTCGCCGGCGACGACGCTCCGCGTGCCGTCTTCCCCTCGATTGTGGGTCGCCCGCGCCACCAGGTGATCATGGTGGGCATGGGCCAGAAGGACCTGTACGTCGGCGACGACGCCCAGTCCAAGCGTGGTATCCTCACGCTCCGCTACCCCATCGAGCACGGTATTGTCACCAACTGGGACGACATGGAGAAGATCTGGCACCACACCTTCTACAACGAGTTGCGTGTGGCCCCCGAGGAGCACCCCGTGTTGCTCACCGAGGCGCCCCGCAACCCCAAGCTGAACCGTGAGAAGATGACCCAGATCATGTTCGAGACGTTCAACGTGCCTGCCTTCTACGTGCAGATCCAGGCTGTGTTGTCGCTTTACTCCTCCGGCCGCACCACTGGTATTGTGTGCGACTCCGGTGACGGTGTGACCCACGTGGTGCCGATCTACTCTGGTTTCGCCATGCCCCACGCCATCGAGCGCATCGACTTGGCCGGCCGTGACTTGACCGACTACTTGATGAAGATCTTGTCCGAGCGTGGCTACTCCTTCTCCACCTCTGCCGAGCGCGAAATCGTGCGCGACATCAAGGAGAAGTTGTGCTACGTGGCGCACGACTTTGACCAGGAGTTGCAGACCTCGGCCCAGCTGCTGGCCATCGAGAAGCTGTACGAGCTTCCTGACGGCCAGGTGATCACCATCGGCAACGAGCGTTTCAGAGCCCCCGAGGCTTTGTTCCACCCCTCCGTGCTCGGCTTGGAGTCCCCCGGCTTGGACCAGGCCACCTACAACTCCATCATGAAGTGCGACTTGGACGTGCGCAAGGAGTTGTACGGCAACATTGTCATGTCCGGCGGCACCACCATGTACCCGGGCATTGCCGAGCGCATGCAGAAGGAGATCACCGCCTTGGCGCCCCTGCTGATGAAGGTGAAGATCATCGCCCCCCCGGAGCGCAAGTTCCTGGTGTGGATCGGTGGGTCTATTCTCGCCTCTTTGTCCACCTTCCAGCAGATGTGGATCTCCAAGCAGGAGTACGACGAGTCTGGCCCGTCCATCGTCCACCACAAGTGCTTCTAAGCGCTAGACGGTTGCTTCTGCTCGTGTTTGTAACAGGCAATAAACGCCTCCAAAAAGACTCCCCGCGCCCCCGGCTGTGGCGTGTCCGGGTGTGGCGCCGCGCCACACCGCCGCCACCGCGCGTGCCTGTTCTCTGTTCCTAGTCCCTGCGCCAAGTCCCTGCGCCAAGCTGTGGCGCCGTCGCCGAGTGCCCGCCAACCACTGAAAAATGTCTCACAACACGTGACAATACGTGCTCGGGATGCACCGGCGGCGGCTATAAATCGCACTGCTCGCCCGCGCCTGCCTGCTCCACCCCACCTCCAATGCCCTCTCCTCACGGCGGCGTCCTCCAGGACCTCATTGCTCGCGATGCTCCGAAGCGTGCTGCTCTTCTTGCCGAGGCTGCCACCCTTCCCTCGCTCGTGCTCACCGGCCGCCAGTTGTGCGACTTGGAGCTCATCCTCAACGGTGGTTTCCTGCCCTTGACCGGCTTCCTCTCCCAGAAGGACTACGAGCTGGTGGTGCACACCCTCCGTCTTGCCTCCGGCGAGGTGTTCCCCATGCCCATCACCTTGGACGTGAGCAAGGAGACCGCGGGCCAGTACTCCGCCGGCGACCGCCTTGTCCTCCGTGACCTTCGCGACGATGCGCCGTTGGCCATCCTCACCATCGGTGACATCTACACCCCTGACAAGCAGGTGGAGGCCGAGAAGGTGTTCCGCGGCGACCCCGAGCACCCGGCCATCCGCTACCTCTTGGACACTGCTGGCGACGTGTACATTGGTGGTGCGCTCGAGGCGATTGCTCTCCCCACCCACTACGACTACACCGGCATCCGCCGGACGCCTGCGCAGCTCCGCGCCGAGTTCGAGGGCCGTGGCTGGAACCGCGTGGTGGCGTTCCAGACGCGCAACCCCATGCACCGCGCCCACCGCGAGTTGACGGTGCGTGCTGCTCGTGAGCGCACCGCCAACGTGTTGATCCACCCGGTGGTGGGGCTCACCAAGCCCGGCGACATTGACCACCACACCCGTGTGCGTGTGTACCAGGAGATCATCAAGCGCTACCCCAACGGCATGGCGCAGTTGGCGCTTCTCCCGCTTGCCATGCGCATGGGCGGTGACCGCGAGGCGGTGTGGCACGCCATCATCCGCAAGAACTACGGCGCCACCCACTTTATTGTGGGCCGTGACCACGCCGGTCCCGGCTCCAACTCCAAGGGCGTGGATTTCTACGGCCCTTACGACGCCCAGACGCTTGTGGAGGAGTACAAGGACGAGTTGGGCATCGAGGTGGTGCCGTTCCGCATGGTGACCTACCTTCCTGACGAGGACCGCTACGCGCCCATCGACACGGTGGACAAGGACACCAAGACGCTCAACATCAGCGGCACCGAGCTCCGCAAGCGTCTTCGTGACGGCACCCACATTCCCGAGTGGTTCCTGTACCCGGAGGTGGTGCAGGTGTTGCGCGAGCTGCACCCGCCCCGTCCGCTGCAGGGGTTCACGCTCCAGCTTGCGGGCGTGCCCAACCTGGGGGTGGATGCGCTTGCCAGCGCTCTCCAGGCCACCTTCAACCAGTTTGCTGGCCAGCGCCGCATCACTGTTTTGGACGGCACCGACGTGCCGGCTGCCCTGGTGCCGTTTGTGGCCAAGGAGTTGACCCGGGCCGGCAGCGCGGTGATTGTTGCTGACGGCACCCGCGCCGTGCTGGCGGAGGAGATTGCTGCCACCAAGAAGGCTGTGGCTCTGGCCGGCACCTTTGTGGTGGTGTCTTTGGAGACGCCGGTGGCGGAGGCCCAGAAGGACGACCGCAAGGGCTACTACAAGGAGAAGCGTGCCGACGTGGAGGCGTACACCGCACCCGAGAACGCCGAGGTGCGCGTGGACGTGAAGAAGGACGGCGTGTTGGTGGCGGTCCAGAAGGTGGTGTTGTACCTTGAGGAACAGGGCTTTTTCCAGTTCTAGTGCCTGTGTTTAGAACAGATACACGATGTTGTACGGCAAGCACAACTGCTGGCACCCGACGGGTGGACTACCGGGTAGCTGTTTGCGTCATCTGACACCCCTCTTTCATGACTCCAGACGGGCTCTTAATAGACGCGCTTACTCTTTCCTCCCGCAATCGCGTGCATCCAGATAGATCCGGAGGACGAGGCAAAAACTGCCCCGCGACCCCCGCTGAACGCCGCACTGTCTAAGGCGGTGGATTGGACAAAGTGGAGAAGCGCAAAACCTGCAGTCTGCCGCTGCTTTTATACCATGCCTGCGGCCGGGTAATGCCCGCAAGAGCCGCACGGAAACACGACAACGTAGATAAATATGTGGACCCTGGCGGCTCGGGCCGCGGTTGAGGCTCTGGGCCGTCGCTGGGTCTCCATCCCGCAGGCCAGAGTGTCCGAGCGCAGCCCAGAACACCTCCCGTAGGCTAGAGCTCCAACTGCGGCGTCTTGCCCTTCACGCGGCCAATCACACACCCCGGCGCGTACTTGGGGATCACGCGGTCCTCGTGGAGCATGGCAAACACCTCCGTGGCGTCTTTGCCGGCAAAGTTGAGAATCAGACCCTCGCCGCCAGGATGGTCCAGGAGAAACGAGGTGCAGTCAAGCACCACGTTCTTCACAACCACCCAGCACGACGCCTTGGTGTTGTGCGCCGCCACCTCCTCGAGTGTGTACTCGGTGGCCGGGATTTTGAACTGCTTCACTGGAGGCGCGGCAGCCGGCGCGGCAGCAGCCGAGGCCACCGCCGGCTCCTTCGCCAGCTGTGGCGTCGGCGCCACCGCCTTGCCCGGCTCTCCCGACCCCAGCGCCTCCCCCCACTCGACAGTCACCTTGCCGGCCGCACTCCCCGGCTCCAAATGCACCCGGATCTGCCCCAACCGCTCGGCCGCCCCGCCTCCCGTCAGCATCCGCCGCATCATCAAGGCACACGCGCTGTCGGCCGCCACGCGGCCAAACACCACACACCCCAACAACAGCAGCCCCCCGAGCCGGTTGTGGCCGTGCACCCCGCCCGCCAACTCACCCGCCGCATACAACCCCTCCACCACCGTGTCTTTCTCCGTCATCACCTCTGCCCCCGGCGCAATCTTCACACCGCCCATGGTAAAGTGGAGCACCCGCGTGACAAACGCCACGTGGTACGTGTCGCCGTCATCCAAGGGCGTGTTGGGAAAGAACCTTTTGCCAAACGGATCCTTGGCACTCCCATCAGCATACCGGTTGTACTCGGACACCTGCTTGGCCAACACGGCGCGCTGCACACCCATCTCCTTGGCCACCTCGTCCAACGTCTGTGCCTTCATCATCCCGCGGTGCGTGTAGTGCTTGACGTGGAACAGCAAACGGCTCTCTGCCTTGGAGTTGAGCAAGAGCCGGATAGGACCCGGCACCTTGGTCATTTCCCCCAGCACGTAGTCCCGCGTGCCCAACTCGTCACAAAACCGGCGCCCACGCGCATCCACCATGATACCGCCCTCGCCCCGCAACGCCTCGGCCCCAAGAAACAAAAACCGCGGGAGCTTGGCCTTGGCCGTCTTGGCCTTGGTGGCCGGGTGGGTCAACGGCAACAACCCCGTGGGGTGCACCTGCACCTTGTCCATGTCAATGGCCCCGCCGCCAAGCTCCACAATGAGCTTCTGCCCGTCGCCCGTGGCGTGGGCACCGTTGGTGCTCGGGAGGTTGAAAATGTCCGGACGGAACTTCTTGAGGAGCGACGAGGGAGTAAAGTCGGCTGCATAGCCACCCGTGGCCATGATCACCACACCGCGGAGCTCCTGCGGCGCTCCTTCGTCATCTCCAACCACATACTTCACGCCAGTCACCTTGCCACCCTCCTGAACAAAGGACACCACGCGGGCCTTCTTGATCAACTCCACGCGCTGCGGCTCCTCCTCCGCCAACGCCTCGATCTTTTCCATCAAGGCGTACGTGATGGCCATGCCGGGAAACTTCAGGTCCTCGCCCCGGTGGGTCCGGGGCTGCGAGTGGCCGCCCAACCGCAGCACCACCAGGAGGTCCAAGCCAAACTGGTCCTGCAACCAGTGCACGGCGTCGGCCGAGTTGTGGGTCAAGACGCGGATCAACGCCGGGTTGGCGCGGTCCTTGGCCGTGGCCGCCGTGTCCTTGTAGAACTCTTCTGCCAGGTCGCGAATGCCAAGCGCCGATTGGGCCCGTGTCGGGGCGCCGTTGATGCCCAGCGTGGCCTTGGTGGAGTTGCCGCCAAAGAACAGCTGCTTGTCAAGAAGCACCACGTTGGCGCCGCGGAGATAGGCCTGGTGGGCGGCCGAAAGCCCGGCAAGCCCTCCGCCCACAATAATCACCGGAGAAGACGGGTGAGCCATGGCGGTGGAGAGCAACTGTGGTCAGGGTGCTGCTATACGCGGTTCCGTTGGCCCGATGTGGGGAAGCGATGGCTTAGATATGGCTACGGAAAAACTCCTGCACTGCCGGAGCCACCTGTTTGCGGCTCGCGGCCACGTTGCCCTGCGAGTAGCACTGGAGCGTGGGGAAGGAGGTGTCCCACGGGGACAATTCGAGCTGGGCCTGGAGCCCGGCTGCCACGGCCGAGGCCAACTGCCCGCCGCTGTAGTCGTGCAACGCCAACTGCCGCTCGAACCGTGTCTTCTTGTCCGATGCCATGAGCACCACAAGATCGAGCTGGTGCTCGCGGCCGTACGCATCCACGGCTGCCTCCACGTCCGGAAACTGCTGGAACAACTTGGTGAACGAGAGCGGAAGGGACGAGATCCCCACGGTGACACGCCCGCTCGCGGTGGGCACCACGTACAGCTTGTAGTCCTTGCGGAGCACGTCGGCAAACGAGAAGCCCGCAAGGTTCTTCTTTTCCTTCTTCAACGCCAGGGCGTACGCTGCAAAGTCCACCGTCGGGGCAAGCAGACCATAGTGTTCAAAGGCCACGCGGTCGTCCTCCGTCACCTTCAGCTGCATGTTGTTGGTGTCGTTGAGCAACGGCGCCACCACCAACGGCACCAACGGCGCAAGCACCGCCACCGGGTTGTCGAGCCGGTCCCACCAGTAGTTGAACACCAACAGCAGACAGCTGCCCAGAGGCTTGATGATGCGCGGCACCGCGTCCATGAACCGCTGTTCGTCCTCGTGGTGGTCCACAATGCCCACCACCAGCTCCATCTCGCGCAACTCGCCCTGCGGCGCGCAATGGTCCACAAGCACCAAGTCCACAAGGTGTCTGGGCAACCGGCCAAAGTCCTCCACAAAGTACAACTTCTCGGGCGCCACCTGGACCCGCTCGAGCGCCAAGAGAATGTCGCGCCGCAACATCAAGTCGCGCCGCGGGATGTTCACCAACGGGAGCGCACTGCCGCCGCTGGCCACCTCGCAGTAGGCATACGTCACCGCCAGCACCACCAGGTCCAAGTCCGCGCTCTGGTTGCCGCTCACCACACGCACCCGTCCGGCACCCGCCACCCCGCGTTCAAATGCCGCTCGGCACAGCTCCAAAAACCGTTCCATGCAAAAGAGGGATGGGGCCGGTCCAGCCTGCATGTGCGAGTGGTCCGATTTGGCAAACCACAAACACACAATAAACCATCCACACCACACCGTTGTTTGCAACGCCCTGGCCCGCCACTTGCGAACCGTGGACGGACGGAAGCGTACACAACCGCCACCATTTCAGTCTACATCCTTGTGTCGTTTGCACACCTCGGGTACGTCTACTCCACGCTGGGGGGCGCCCAATCCATGGATCCACCCAAACAACGGCGCGTATTGGGCGACATGAGTTTGAACAAGGGGGGGTCTGCCACACCTGCTGCTCCAGCAAAACCACCCGTGGCCCTGGAGATCTCTCGGTTGGAGCACCTGCTCCGCGAGCTGGCTCTCCGCTGTGCTCAGCTCTCCCAGGAGCAAGAGCGCCTCGAACACATGTGGCTCGAGCTGCAGCTGCTGAACCAGGCCTTGGCCACCCGCAACCGCGAGATGCTTGGCCAGTTGCGCACGGTGGAGCGCGAGTTGGCAGGCGAGAAGCTGCACGCCTGTGCCACGGCCGAGCGCCACGCCCTGCACGTGGCGGAGTTGGAGCGCCGCCTTGCCCAGCTCCAGGACATCATCATCCGCCAGGAGGTGACCATTGAGGAGTTGCGCCATGAGGTGACCCGCACACCGCCCCGAATCGCCTCCCCGCAGACCCACAACGACGACCAATACCTCCTGTTGCACCGCCTGTACCAGGCGTTGGCACTGGACTACGAGCTCCAGCAGACCCTGCGGCTGGTGTTGGTGGAGCAGATCGAGCACCTTAGTGCCGAAAACACAAAGCTCGAAGCCGCCTGCCGCGCGTTGCAGGAGCGCATGGACGAGCTCGTCCACGACCAGATGTCCAAGGCTGTGGGCCGCGAGTTTGTCCACTACCACAACCACTCCACCAACTTTTCCCACATGGAGGGCGACACCAGCGACGAGGCCCCCTCGGCAGACGTCTCCATGGACGCCTCCTTGGACGCTTCCAACTTGTCGCTCGACTCGCCCAACCTCGCCATGGAGCTTCAACAGTACCGCGAGGCCCAAGAACAGCGCCACAAGGCCCAGGAACTGCAGCACGCCGAATCCACTCCCACCGACCCCACCAGCGCCACGCCAGTGCTTGGAGCCCCGCACCAGTTCCTGTTCCCTCACACCCCGGCGCTGCCCCACCTCCGGCTGATGAAACTCTCCAGCCGCACGCCGCTGCCCCGCAAGCACTACGCCCTGCGACTGGAGCTGCACATTCCCCGCCCCCCCCGCCACGCCCACACCATGAGCACCGACATTCTTCCCGTGCAAGTGGAGTTTGAGTCGCCGCGCAAGTCGCTGCTGCCGCCGCCGGTGCCCCGCCTGGTGCTGTACCCGGAGCGGGTGCTGCCGCTCCACACAGCCCACCAGACCATTCGCCGCCTTGAGTTCGAGCTCCAGCTGATGAAGCTCCACAACGAAAAACTCCTTGCGTACATTGGCTTCGAGCTCCAGCGGGGCAAGCCCTCCAAGAAGGTGGAGTACCTGGATGCCAAGCTCATCCGCAGATCCAAACAGATGCTTGGCCAGAAGAAGGTGTTCCGGTGTGCCTCTGCCACGGCGCTTCGCGGCTCGTCTGCGCTGATCCGTCCGCGGGCCAGCGCTGGCAACTTGCGCGTGGTGACGGAGCTGGGAGTGCAGGAGTTGCTGCTGCCGGAACTGCTGCTGTACGAGGACTTGAGCGAGGACAATGCGTGGTGGGAGCCCGTGGCGATGGACCCGCCGTTGGTGGTGCACAAACAGCGTCTGTTCCGCCACCCGCCGCGCAGCCTGGCCCGCAGCGTGCTGCGGCGGCGCATCAGCGACGTGGTGTTCCCGTGGCTGCCGGTGCACGTGATGCTCCATTTGGTGACTAGATACTGTCTGGTGGTGCAGCTGGCCTCCGAAGAGTCGGTGGGAGTGGAGTGAGGGGTCTACGGCCGGCCTGCGAGAAAGCTCACGGGCCATCCCATCACCTCCGCTGCATCCTGAGGAAGTGCCCGGTGCACCCGGTCCATGGTGCTCACCGTGTCGGTCAACACCTCTGTGGGAAGCACCAATGTCTCGAGCTGCTGCTCGCGTGTCTCCATCTCGTGCCGCCACTTGGGATGGTCCGGCGGAAGCACCAACACCTTGAGGGCGTTGTGGAGAGTGGTGTCTCCCACCACAACGTCGGTGTCGATGCTAAACACCCAGACAAGCGTGCCGCTGGCCGCCAGTTCTGCCTCGTCCTCCAACACAAACACCCGTGTGGCCTGGGAGTTGACCAAGGCAAGCAACTGGGTGTATGTCTGGACGTGGGGCGGGAACACCTCCTCGTCTGTCCCCGCCACCAACCGCACGCGCCACTTGGCAAGATGCCACAGCTGGCCCTCTTCCCTGCCCACCGCCGCGCCGCAGCTGCACACCACTCCTCCGAGGCCGTCGGCATGGCCCCAGGCCCCAGGGTTGACAATGAGCTCGCCACTCAGCACGAGCACGCAGCCCGGCCGGGGTGTGAGCGTGGAGTACCTGTGTGCCGGCGCCTGGCTGTGGTCGTGGGGCTTGTGGCAGTGCCAGAACTCCATCATCTCTGCCCACACCTCCAGCGGCATGTCCTGGAGCTTGGGGTTGCTAATGAGAGTGCGGCCACAGGAACTGCAGACGAACAGCACCGCCAGCAGCGGGTGGCGCCGCGCAAGGTCGCGGTTCAGCCATACCACCACGTCGTCGGCCATTTTCATGGCCCAGTTCTGCAGCCGGTCGAACCGCCGCGCGTCGCTGTCCAGCGCGTGCACCGCGATCCGTGCTGTGTGGCCGTGGGCTGTGGTTTTGAGCTGCGGCGGTGCTGCCACGGACCGCGGGAGGCGCACAGACGTGGTGGCGCCACTTTCCCAAACCACCCGCACTCCCTCGGGAGTGGACCCCACCGACACCACCTGGCCGCCCTGTAGATGTAGCACCACCACGCCGAGGTGCGGCAAGTGTTCCGCCACAACCTTGGGCTCGCCAGCGGTGGTTTTTTCAATACAAGATTGCATGAAGGGCGATGAGGCAACGCGTGCAGGCTCATGTCACACTTCACGCCGCTCAACGTGCTGGCGGACGAGTTGGAGGATGCGGAGGAGCACCTGCGCGAGCTCCAGGTCCAGGAGGGTCTTGCGAGCTTCCAACAGGCGTTGGAGCTCCATGCAAGCGGCGACTTGCAGGCGGCGCACGAGGCGTACCTGCAGGTGGCCGAGCTCGAGGTGGTGTGGGGCGAGGGGATCGTGGTGCTGCCGCAGATCCGGCAGCTTCGGTTCTTGGTGTTTCGCAACCGGGGGATGGTGTGCCACGCCATTGGCCGGGCAGGAGGCGAGGTGGATGCTCGGGCCATGGTGAGCGATATGTTGGCGGCTGTTGAGTACGGCGACGGCGACCTGCAGTTGCTCAAGGCGTTGCAGCAGACGTGCGTGGAGTTGGGGCTGCGGCGGGTTGCCAAGCTTGTGCTGGAGTTTGAGATGGAGATGGCCCGGCGAGGCTTGCGCGGCACCGTGGCTCCGTCGGCGCGCGAGGTGCAGCAGCGCTACCGCCGCGTGTGCAACCATGACGAGAGCCTACCGGAAGAGGTCCTGGCGTTTTTGGCGCCGTTGCGGGAACACCGGCAGGAAGCTGGGCAGGGATCGGCTGTTCCGACGGTGTACCAGGTGCCTATCCGCGAGTGGAGCTGGAGCTGTGTTGTTGCTGGCGTGGCCCACTTGTTGCCGACACGAAAGGGAGGGCGCGACCCGTACTGGGACACAGCTGATACTGTTGAGGTGGTGGAGTTTGTGGAGATCGGCGAGGATGTGAAGGAGGAGCAGATGGGGCAGGGAGAGGGGCAGCAGGAGGGGCAGGGAGAGGGGCAGCAGGAGGGGCTGGAGACGGAAAGACCAGGGGAACAAGCAGGCGTCAAGCAGGAGCCCTCAGACTCCGTCAAGCAAGAGGATCAAGAGGGAGAAGCAGTGGACACCGAGCTGCTGGAAAAGCCAAAGCCCACAGAGGAGACAGCTCTCCAGGCCCCACAGGAAGAGGCCAAACCCGCAGCCGAGAACGGAGAGGAGCTCTCGGCCGAACCAGCACAGGGACGCCTGAGACGTCGCGCGGCTGCCGTCACCACCGGCTCCAAGCGGTCGACCCCCCCCGAGCGCGACGACTTTGGCGACACCCAAAAGTTTCTCAACACCTTCAACACGCTTCTAGCCGAGGTTGGCGTGGAAACCAGCGACGTGCTCCTGGCGTTTCTCAACGAACTGCCCACGCCCACCTACCTCCGGGACCTCGTGTACACTCTTTCCCACTGGGGAGAGGCCGAGACCCGGGCGTTGGTGGCCGAGGTGGACGAAAACAACACACGGCCGTTGATGGATGTGCTCATGCAGACCGCGTGGGGCGACTATGGCGGCGAAGCGGTGGTGCTGTTGGAGGAGGCGGAACCGGCGGCGACTGTACAGGCGTTTGTGGCGTCGCTTGCCACCTCGGGTGTCCACGTGCACCAGGTGCGGATGCTGTTGGTGGAGCGGTTGCTCGAAACCCCTGTTGACGGGGTGTGTCTTGCCACCGACTCGGCATGGGCCCAGGACACACTAGGCGCCGTCAAGGGGTTCATCCAGGCAGTGGAGATGGACATTTACACACGAGCCCGGGGCGAGGCGTGGGACGGTACTCTTACCCTCTCCACGCACTCGGTGGCCGTGGCCATGTGCGAGTTTCTCACGGACTGGTATCTCCTGCTGAGCCGCGGCAGTGCCGAGCAGACCCACAACAGCGACCGACTCCACCGGTGGCTCGAGCTTGCCCTCGACATGACATCCGACCATCCACGTGCGCTCGAGCTCCACCTCCGTCTCGAGTGGTGTCAGGTGGCTCTCCACCAACAGCCTGACTACCGGTGGACACCGCACGACAAGGAGCAGCGCCTCCAGCGGTTTCTCGACCAGGTGGTGCATGCTTCTGAGGCAGTGGACGTGGCCTATGCCAACCACCGCCACCTCCCCCGCCTCAACTCGGCGAGCGTGCAGGGCCAGGTCTCCAAGACCAATCTCCTCAGCCGGTTTCTGCGCATCTTGGAGGGCGACAGCGACAGCGGCGGGGCCGTGTTTCTCGAGAAGGTGTTGGTTCCGGCGGCAGACGAGCCGCTTCTGCCCATGGCGCTGGCCGTGGCGGCTCTGCCGTTGGAAGTGCGGCTTCTGCTCTGGGAACGGCTTCTCCAGTGTTACCGCACCAACGAGAGCGAGTACGCGCGCGGGTTTGCCATGGTGATGGAGGCAGTGCTTGAGGAATTGCTGCTGGAACGGTACACGCAAATCAGCCCACAACGGCGCCGGTTCACGCTCCTTGGAGCGGTGCGGCTCATGCTGGGGATTGTGGCACGACGCGTGGAGTGCGTGCAGCAGCGAGAATGGAGAGCAAGTGCCAATCCCACCAGTCTTCCGTTGCTTGTGCAGTTGATGCAGTTGGGGTACATGTACGCGCTCCACACCCATGCCAGCGACGTGCTGCTGACGGTGCCGCTGCTCAAGAGCCAGTCTGCCCCCGAGCAGCCGTGGCGGGTGTTCCTTGTGCACACAGCCACCTTGGTGGCGGTGCAGTTCCGGGAGCAGGTGGATGGACAGGCCGACGCCATCAACGACTTGGTGTCGGTGTTGCACACACAGCTCGGGGCGCTCCTGTGCTGCGACGCCGGGGGCGGGGCGTATCTCGAAATGAGCCAGAACGTGCTACTCCAGGTGGACTGGAAGGATCTGGTGATGGACATGTGCCAGGTGTTGTCGTGTCGGTTCCACGACCACATTTCCTTGGTGTCGATCCAGCCGTACGACCATGGCACCGAGGCAGTGGAGATGGATGCCGACACAGCGTGCCGCGTGGCGCGCTACCTTCTTCCGCTTTGTTTCACCAAGAACCCTGCCTTGGCTGCACCCAAGAGCGACATCAAAGACGCGCTTGGGCGGTGGGTGGAGCTAGCAGAAGGAGACGCCGTGCCGGGTTACGTGGCCCACAACCACCTGGTGCTTACTCACTTTATGGAGCTGGGAAACATGGACACGAGGGCAATGCGGCAGGCGATGCACGGGGTGTTGGGGGTGGACCTTGCTGCACCGTCACCGCTGTCGGCGTTTGCAATGGCTCGGTGCGGCGGGTACTACGTACAGGGGGCCATGGCGTTGGCGGTGTTCCGGGTGCGCAAGCGGCTGATGCAGCTGCGGACGGTGGAGCTCGACTATGTGGTGAAGATGTTGATGCTGGACTTGGTGTACGGCCTGCGGCGGGTGGAGCTGTGGTGGATGTTGGCACAGCTGTTTGGGTTTCTTGTGGAGGACGACATGATCTGGACCAGCGACAAGCTCAATGGCGAGCGCAAGAACGCGACAGCCTTGGTGCAGAAGAAGGCGCTCATGTGCTATCTCATGGCAGTGAGCGAGTTTGTGCACCAGCGGGGTGCCATGGAGCCGCTGGCGGGTTTCACCAACTTCAACTACTCCAAAAACGACACGCGGCAGGTGGCGGCGCAGTTGTGGCTGGGGTTTGCGAAGGAGTTGTACAACGCGGTGCAGCTGCCCATGGGCGGGTTGTGCTTCAAGGTGGCGCCGCAGCCGCGGTTTGTGCGAGGCAGCGATGGGCTGGCGGTGGTGAGAGAGTCCGGGGGGGCGATGCCGTCGTTGCCGGCGTTGCACAAGGTGGCGCTCCAGGCGTTCCAGATTGCAGTCAGCATGCACCAGCGGGATTGGACGGATCACTACTACCTTGCCAAGATCATGGCAAAGTTGGGGTATGACCCGGCACAGGTGATGCAGACGATCATCAGGGCGTGCGAGTTGTCTCGGCTTGACAAGAGCGCGGAGCCGTTGGGTGAGCTGCATTACCGGTTGATTGCGCAGGCGTACAAGTACGTGAAGCTGGGGGTGATGACGCGGCGGGAGGGGTTGGAGTGGATGGCCCGGGGTCCTGGGATTGTGGAGCGGGAGTGGTGGGAGGGGGACGAGGAGGAGAGGGAGGAAAGAGAGGGGGGCGAGGGGGAGAGAGAGGGGAGCGAGAAGGAAGTGAAAGCGGAAGACGGTGTGGATGGAGAGCAGACAGGGACAGCGGCGGAGCAAAAGCCGGAAGAGGCGGAAGAAAACAGGGAGAACACGACAGCGGTGGGAGACTCCGCATCAACCCCCCCACCAGACTCTCCTGACGTGACGGGCGAGTCTCCCTTCACCACTGCTCCGTCAACTCCCCACCGCCCCCCCGCTCGCTCCACCACCTCGACTCCCAGAACCGCGACTGCGACTCCCCGCGCCACCGTCCCCCCCTCTCCCACGATTGCATCCGCTGTTTCTGCCTCAGAGGACATTTCCTTCTCCCGGTTCGTGGCGGTCATCATCCGGAGTCTCAAGCGGATGATTGCCGCCGACAAGAAGAAATGGCTCCACCGGACCCGGTTCAAGCTTGCCCGCATCTACCTCGACGACATGGACGATGCGGAGCTGGCGTTTGAGGAGATGCTCCAGCTTGTGCTGCTCAAAACCACCAACAAGAACTTGGTGACGATCTGGAAACCCGAGGCCGAGCGGCCAGGCAAGCACTTCCAGTACGCCAGCGACTATGCGCTGTTTTTTGTCAGCTTGCTCGAGCGGCGGCGGGACTTGGCGCTGTTGTGCGTCTTTTACCGCAAGTTGCGCAAGCTGCACGGCGCCATGTTGAGGTTGGGGGCCGTGTGGGAGGCGACGACTGCGGCTGTGTGTGTGCTTGTGCGAGAGGCGCTCGGCATTTCGGACAAGTTTAGCGAGTACGTTGTCCAGGCCACGCTGTACCACGAGTTTGTGGTGTGTCTGAAGGCATTGATGGAGGAAATGGCGGACAATGCCCCCATTGCCGCTGGTGACGAGCAGTTTGCGTGTTTGCTTGTGGAGTTGGCCGAGCTCCGGCGGCTCAACAACGGGTTCGGCAGCCCCACCGCCCAGATCGAGGACACGTTTGTGCTGGTTTTCCTCAAGATGTACTTGCGGCACGAACTGCGGCTTGTGCAAGCGCACCGTGCCAAGGTGCAGTTGTCGACGGCGGCGGTGCTGCTGCCGAAGCGTGTCCCGAGAATCACCCGCAAGGACTTGATTCCCAAGTGCACCGAATTGGTGCGGTTGGTGGATAAACAGGTGCAGGCGTTGGTGCGCGAGCGGGGCGACGAAATCTACCGGGTGCGGCGCCCCGTGGCGGTGGACGTGGAGCGGGCAGCTTCTGGAACCCGCAGTGACGCAGAGCCGCAGGAAGCGCCGCAACAGGACGCATCTCGGAATCTAGCGGCGCCGGATGCCGACGATACCGCTGGCCATCGGCCAATGGCGTCGCTGCCGGGGCCGGTGACGCCGCGGGTGGGCGATAGGGGTGTGCCCGAAGCCGTGCTGGCGGCGGGCGGCAAGGGCGACGGCGAGGGCGGCGGCGGTGTGGAGACGCAGGAAGACGCACCTGATGCGCCAGATTCGTCACTTTTGGTGCTCAGTGATAACGAGGTGCATGAGGCTGCAGACGGCGACGAGCCGGCGAGTGCGCCGCCAGCTAAGCGCGGTGCGGAGGAGGGTGATACCGCGGTTAATCAGGCGATCGAGGCGGGGCCTAGTGCGCCGGGGGGCGGCGGCCTGGAGAACGGAACGCGGAATGGGGTGACTACGGGCGAGGCGATTGGTGGAGATAAGAAGCGGCAGAAGGGGGTTGCGGGCGGAGAGGAGGCCGGGGAGAGTGCTGCGTGAGGTGGTGATGGCGCGGTTTCTGGCCTGGAACCTGAGCCACATGAACAAAAGCCGCTGGCCACCTGTCAATGTCAAAAAAATACACGACTGGCCAATCACGCCCACAGATCGCGTGCGGCACACACCATGCCACGGCGGAATACAGCACGCACCCGGCGTGTTTTTCGCCGGCGGTGCGGCGGATGAAACTGCCAAGATGCATGTTCATGCGGCATCACGCATCCCACAAAGCCTTAATTGGCGGATGGCGGCAGCCCCGCTCAGGGCCACGGGTGCGCGGGGAGCCTGCAGCACGCCAGCAAAGACACAGACGCGGCTAGACCCTGGTCCAGAACCCTGGCTCCGCAGACTCCCCCAGTTCTTGTGTTCTACGCATCGACGTCCCGGAACCGGTTTAGTCACCAGGCCTGTGATTGGTCGGATTATATGCACCTCTGCTTACGTACAGGCGCATCCATGCACGCTTGCTGTGAGCTTGAGTGCTTGATAAACTCTTATCAACCATCGCCCTATCAAACGCACTCACGCGGCATGCGCGACCACAAAAAAAAGATTCCGCGGGCTGGAGACAGGGTATATAAACGCGGGTAGCTTAGACCTCCAGAACGTGCTCGTGTTGAAGTTCACTACTCTCCCCCTCTCTCCACCCCTCTCTCAATGTCCACCTACACCCCTCCCCTTCCGCAAGGCGCCGGGTACGCGGTTGTCGTTGGTCTTGGTGCCGTCTTTGCCGTGGGCATGATCACCATCACCTACGTGTTGCGCCGCTACCAGAAGGAGATCATTACCGCCGAGGAGTTTGCCACAGCCGGCAGATCCGTCAAGACCGGCCTTATCCTGGCGGCCGTGGTGTCGCTGTGGACCTGGGCCGCCACGTTGCTCACCTCCACCACGCAGGCGTTCAAGCACGGTGTGCTGGGACCCTTTTTCTACGCCTCGGGAGCCACGGTGCAGATTATTCTCTTTGCCTGTCTTGCCATCAAGGCCAAGCAGAAGGCGCCCGAGGCCCACACCTACCTCGAGATTGTCAAGGCTCGCTACGGCCCTGTGGCCCACGGCGTGTACATGTTCTTTGCTGCCGCCACCAACATTCTTGTCACGGTCATGTTGCTCACCGGTGGCTCGGCCGTGGTGAACGACTTGACTGGGATGCACGTGGTGGCGGCCTGTTTGTTGTTGCCGCTCGGCACTGTGATCTACACCATCTTTGGTGGCATCAAGGCCACTTTCCTCACCGACTACATCCACACCGTGGTGATTGTCGTGATCATCATGGTGTTTGCCTTCACTGCCTTTGCCACCAACAACGAGTTGGGTCTGCCCGGCGCCGTGTACGACAAGATCCGCGCGGTTGCTGCGGCGGCTCCCGTGTCCGGAAACGCCGGCGGCGAGTACGTGACGATGAAGTCGCGCGGTGGCGGCATTTTCTTTGTGGTGAACATTGTCGGCAACTTTGGCACCGTGTTCTTGGACAACGGGTACTGGAACAAGGCCATTGCCTCGTCGCCGGCGGCCGCTCTTCCTGGCTACGTGCTTGGCGGTCTTGCGTGGTTTGCTGTGCCGTTCCTCACCGCCACCACCATGGGTCTTGCCGGCTTGGCGCTCCAGGACTCGCCCCTGTGGCCCACCTACCCCAACCCGCTTACTGCTGACCAGGTGAACTCCGGCTTGGTGTTGCCCAACACGGCCGTGGCGCTCTTGGGCAAGGGCGGCGCGGTGGCCTCGCTCTTGCTCATCTTCATGGCCGTCACGCTGGCCATGTCTGCGGAGTTGATTGCCGTGCTGTCCATCTTCACCTACGACGTGTACCGCACCTACATCAACCCCAAGGCGCAGGGCAAGACCTTGATCTTCATGCTGCACGCCTCGGTGGCGGGCTTTGCTCTCATCATGGCGGGCTTTGCCATCGGGCTCTACTACGCCGACGTGCTGATGGGCTACTTGTACGAGTTGATGGGCACGCTCATTGGCGGAGCTGTGCTTCCGGCTGCCCTCACGCTTCTCTGGGCCGACCAGAACACCGTGGCGGTGGTGGTGGCACCCATTCTCCTGACAGGGCTTGCGATCATGGCGTGGCTTGTGGAGACCAAGAGCGAGTTTGGTCTGGTCACCTACGACAACACGTTCGAGGACAACGCCATGCTCACGGGCAACCTCGTGGCGTTGTTGTTCCCCGGGATTGTGATCCCCATCCTCACGTACGCGTTCGGCCCGCAGAAGTTTGACTGGGAGATTCTCAAGACCATCAGACGCGTGGACGAGACGGAGGAGATCCTCGAGGCCACGGAGATTGCCGCAGACCCCGAGTCGGGCAGCGACACCAAGAAGGAGGGCGACGTGAAGCTCGAGCCGGTGACGCTGGCGGCACAGGTGGAGGCACACAAGATCGTCCTGGCTCTGCCCAACGCGCTTGCCGAGGAGGAGGAGTTGCTCCGCCGCCTGGCCAAGATTGCCGTCTGCATCTGTGCCTTCCTCACGTTGGCGTTGCTCATTGTGTGGCCCATGCCCATGTACGGCAGCGGCTACATCTTCAGCCGCAAGTTCTTCACGGGCTGGGTGGTGGTGGCCATCATCTGGATCTTCTTCACGGCCTTCATGGTGGTGGTGTACCCCTTGTGGGAGGGTCGCCACGGCATCTACACGCTGTGCAGAGGCATCTACTGGGACTTGACGGGCCAGACGTGGAAGCTCCGCGCGTGGCAGGCCGAGCACCCGGAGGAGTTGCACGTGGTGCAGAGCCAGGTGTCGCGCGAGGTGCACGAGCCCCGCGGGATCGACGCCGCCTTTGACTAGGAGTAGCTGTAATCGATTTCTGTGCTTTATCCGTTCTCGCCGCCCGAGCCAGTCCGGCGGAGTCCGAGCCTGCCGAGCCGCCGCCGCACACCGCCGCACACCGCTGCGTTTGTCCAGTTGCAACCACTATCTCCCCTTCCGGGCCACATCCGCCGCGCCGGACCTGCGGCGGAGTCACCGCCTTGCCTCCCGTATCGCAGCCCCACGCGCTGACACCTGCCGCGCCGCCGCTGGCTCCTGCCGCGCCGGGATCCCGATCGCTGACACCTCCACGCACAGCACCCGCCCGCGCCCGCTGATTGGCCCGATTCCCTGCACGTCTATCCTGCACGCGCTTTCGCCGTCTTTTTCGGCCATCGCTCGGTCGTCCCCGATGAGGCGCGATAAGGCACCCAATCTGCGAATTATCGCCTTGCATTGAGCAAGGCTGCCAAGTATATATGGGGCTGCGCACACCCTGTTGCCCCGGCCCCAAACCCACAATGCTGCCCTCCACCACTGGATGGACTGTTTCTGAGTGGCTTGCGTTCCACGCCGACGCCACGCCCTCCCAGAGCTACGACGCTCTCCTTGCACTCCTCAGCGCCCAGCTGACGGACGACAAGGCATGGTTGGCTCTCGCCAGCCCCGACCAGCTCTCCCACCAATGGGCCGTGCTCCAGCTGCGCGCCGACAAGGCGCTGCTCCCGCTCTACGGTGTTCCTGTTGCCGTCAAGGACAACATCGATGTCCGCGGCCTTGCCACCACCGCCGCCTGCCCCGCCTTCACGTACAACCCGCAGGTGGACGCCGCCACCGTGGCTGCGCTCCGCTCTGCCGGTGCCATCGTCATTGGCAAGACCAACTTGGACCAGTTTGCCACTGGTCTTGTGGGCACCCGCTCGCCGTACGGCTTCCCCACCTCCAGCTTCAGTGACAAGCACGTGCTGGGCGGACTGTCGCTGGGCCTGGCCCTGGTGGTGGCCCGCGGCATTGTGCCGCTTGCACTCGGCACCGACACGGCCGGCTCCGGCCGCGTGCCCGCAATGCTCAACAACTTGGTGGGCATCAAGCCCACGCGCGGCTTGCTCTCCCTCAGCGGCGTGGTGCCGGCGTGCAAGCTGCTCGACTGCGTCCTGATTCTCTCGCTCAACCTTGCCGATGGCCAGAAGGCCTTGCAGGTGTTGTCGCAGCCCGACGAGGAGGATGCCTTCTCCAGAACCTTCCCCGGCAGCGCGCCGTACACATTTGGCAAGACCCCGCGTGTGGCCGTGCCGACCCTGCTCGAGTGGTACGGCGAGGAGGCCAACCCCGTCTTGTACGCCGCGGCCGTGAAGCAGTTGCAGGCGGCTGGCTGTGAGCTTGTCCCCGTGGACATTGCACCGCTCCTCGAGCTTGCCCGCATGTTGTACGAGGGCCCGTGGGTGGCCGAGCGCTACGTGGCCATCCGCGACTTTATTGCCACAAACCCCGCTGCGGATGCGTGGGACCCCACTGTGAAGCAGATCATCTTGGGCGGCGAGAAGGTGACGGGCGCCGATGCCTTTGCATACGACTACCAGCGCCAGGCAATCCTCAGCCAGATCCTGGTGGCTCTCCGCGACATTGATGCTCTTGTCGTGCCCACCGCGCCGCTCAACCCCACCATTGCCGAGGTTCAGGCCGAGCCCGTGGCTGTCAACTCCAAGCAGGGCACCTACACCAACTTTGTCAACCTTGCTGACATGGCGGCGCTTGCCGTGCCTGCCGGGTTCCGCCCCGACGGCCTTCCGTTCGGCATCACTCTTCTTGGCAAGGCCTTTACCGACTACGCGCTCTTGGACTTGGCTCACCGCTACCTCAAGCAGCAGCCGCACCGCCCGGTGGGTGCCTTCAACGGCGCGCTTGGGCTTGGTGACGAGTTGGACGCCGCCATTCCCGCCGGCCCTGCCTACGACACGCCTGGATACGTGAGCGTGGCGGTGGTGGGTGCCCACCTCAAGGGTCTCCCGCTCCACTGGCAGTTGGAGGCATGCAATGCCCGGCTCCAGGAGGCCACCACCACCTCGCCCAACTACCGCCTCTATGCGCTTCCCAAGGTGGGGCCCGTGCAGAAGCCCGGGTTGCGCCGTGTGGAGGAGGGCAGCGGTGCTGCGATTGCCGTCGAGGTGTACGCCGTGCCGGTGCTGGAGTTTGGCCGCTTTGTGGCGTTTGTGCCCGAGCCGCTTGGCATTGGCTCTGCCGAGCTTGCCAGCGGCCGCTGGGTCAAGCTGTTCATCTGCGAGGAGGCCGGCTACACTGCCAAGGGCTGCGAGGACATCACGGAGCTTGGGGGCTGGCGCGCGTACCAGCAGCAGCTTGCCACCAAGGCAGCGGCGGCAGGCACCAAGGCCAAGCCCTTCAACCTGGTGTTGGTGGCCAACCGCGGCGAGATTGCCGTGCGCATCATCAAGACGCTCAAGCGCATGGGCATCCGGCTGGTGGCTGTGTACTCCGACCCCGACAAGTACGCCAAGCACGTGTTGGAGGCGGACGTGGCGGTGCCGCTCCACGGCACGAGCGCTGCCGAGACCTACATCAACATTGACAAGGTGATTGCAGCGTGCAAGCTGTCGGGCGCCGAGGCGGTGATTCCCGGCTACGGCTTCCTCTCGGAGAACGCCGACTTTGCCGACCGCGTTGAGGCCGAGGGCTTGGTGTTTGTTGGTCCCACGGGCAGTGCCATCCGCCTGCTTGGCCTTAAGCACTCGGCCCGCGAGATTGCCGAGCGCGCCAACGTGCCGCTTGTGCCCGGGTCTGGGTTGGTGGAGACGGCGGCCGAGGCAGCCGAGATTGCTGCCAAGCTCACGTACCCGGTGATGGTGAAGCTGACGGCTGGTGGCGGTGGCATTGGGCTCCAGAAGGTGGACCTGGCCGAGGACATTGAACGGGTGTTTGAGACGGTGAAGCACCAGGGCCAGGCCTACTTTGGCGACTCGGGCGTGTTCCTCGAGCGGTTTGTGGAGGATGCACGCCACGTGGAGATCCAGTTGCTCGGTGACGGCAAGGGCCGTGCGATTGCCGTGGGCGAGCGCGACTGCCTGTTGCAGCGCCGCAACCAGAAGGTGATCGAGGAGACACCGGCGCCCAACTTCCCGGAGGCCACGCGCCAGCGGATGCGCACGGCGGCGGAGCTGCTTGGTGCCGAGATGCACTACCGGTGTGCCGGCACGGTGGAGTTCATCTACGACCAGAAGCGCGACGAGTTTTACTTCCTCGAGGTGAACGCGCGGTTGCAGGTGGAACACCCCATCACGGAGATGGTGACGGGCTTGGACCTTGTGGAGTGGATGGTGCGGATCGCTGCTGGCGACGCGCCGCTGTTTGACCAGAAGATCACCGTCACGGGTGCGCTGATGGAGGCGCGGTTGTACGCCGAGAACCCGGTCAAGGACTTTATGCCGCTGCCGGGCCAGATCACGGAGATCAAGTTCCCCGAGTGGGCGCGGATCGACGGCTGGGCCGAGAAGGGCACGGTGGTGCTGCTGGAGTACGACCCCACGTTGGCCAAGATCATTGTGCACGGCGTGGACCGTGACGATGCGCTTGCCAAGCTCCGCCAGGCGTTGAACGAGACGGTGGTGCACGGCTGCGTCACCAACATCGACTATCTCCGCAGCATTGCCAACTCGACCATGTTTGCCGAGGCCAAGATGCACACCAAGATCTTGGACACGTACGACTACACGGCGCACGCGTTTGAGATCACGCAGCCCGGTGCCTACA
Organism: Limtongozyma cylindracea; assembly: GCA_030572215.1. Taxonomy (NCBI): domain Eukaryota; kingdom Fungi; phylum Ascomycota; class Pichiomycetes; order Serinales; family Debaryomycetaceae; genus Limtongozyma; species Limtongozyma cylindracea. The sequence goes on from JAJLZO010000408.1 coordinate 50,190, forward strand.
CCACGGTCCAGGACTACCCGGGCCGTGTGGAGTACTGGCGCATTGGTGTTCCGCCCAGTGGTCCCATGGACGACTATGCTTTCCGCTTGGCCAACCGCGCCGTGGGCAACCACTACCGTGCCCCGGCAATCGAGATCACCTTGAACGGCCCCACGCTTGTGTTCCACTCGAGTGCCGTGGTGGCGGTGACGGGTGGCTCGGCGCCGGTGACGGTGAACGGCGAGGAGGTGCCCATGTGGGAGCCCGTTACCCTCAACCGTGGCGACAAGTTGGCGATTGGCAAGTTGCTGAGCGGCTGCCGCGCCTACCTTGCCATCCGCGGTGGCATTGACGTGACGGAGTACCTTGGGCTGCGTTCCACCTTTGCTCTCGGCAACCTCGGCGGCCACAATGGCCGCGTGTTGAAGCTTGGCGACGTGCTTTTCCTTGGCCAGCCTGGGTTGGCGGCCTGCACGCTCCCGGCCCCGGTGGCGGCACCTGCGGCCGTGCCCAAGGCGCTTGTGCCTGACTACAACACCAAGCACTGGGAGGTGGCGGTGACGTGCGGTCCGCACGGCGCACCGGACTTTTTCAAGGAGGAGACGGTGAAGGAGTTCTTTGCGCTGCTGTGGAAGGTGCACTACAACCTGAACCGGTTCGGTGTGCGGCTCATTGGGCCCAAGCCGCAGTGGGCGCGCGCTGACGGTGGCGAGGCCGGGCTCCACCCGTCCAACACCCACGACTACGTGTACTCGCTTGGCGCCATCAACTTTACTGGTGACGAGCCGGTGATTCTTACGTGCGACGGGCCGTCGCTCGGTGGGTTTGTGTGTCAGGCGGTGGTTGCCCTGGCGGAGTTGTGGAAGATTGGCCAGGTGAAGCCGGGCGACTCCATCCAGTTTGTTCCCATCACCTACGGCGTGGCGCGCGAGTTGCGCGAGGCGCAGGACACGAGCGTGGAGAAGTTTACCGGGGCGATTGGTGCACCGTCGCAGGTGCTCGAGACGCCGCAGAACCCGCTCATGGTGACGTTCCAGGCACTGGAGAAGGCACCCACGGTGGCCTATCGCCAGGCAGGCGACCGCTACGTGCTTGTGGAGTATGGCGAGAACTTGATGGACATCAACGTGCTGTACCGCGTGCACAAGCTCATTGAGATGGTGGAGCTGCACCAGACGGTGGGCATTGTGGAGATGCTGCGCGGTGTGCGGCTGGTGCTTGTGGAGTTTGACGGCTACAAGATCCTGCAGGCGCAGCTCGTGGCGACGCTCGTGGCGTACGAGAAGGAGATTGCCTTTGTCAACAAGTGGCTGGTGCCGCTGCGGGTGATCCGCCTCCCCATGGCGTTCGAGGACAAGAAGACGCTTGCAGCCGTGACGCGCTACCAGGAGACGATCCGCGCGGAGGCTCCGTGGTTGCCCAACAACGTGGACTTTATTGCGTCCATCAACGGCATCGAGCGGCAGGAGGTGCACGACATGTTGTATGCCGCCAAGTTCCTTGTGTTGGGTCTTGGCGACGTGTTTCTCGGTGCGCCGGTGGCCGTGCCGCTCGACCCGCGCCACCGCTACCTCGGCACCAAGTACAACCCGCTGCGCACCTTCACGCCCAACGGCACGGTGGGCATTGGTGGCATGTACATGTGCATCTACACCATGGAGCTGCCTGGTGGCTACCAGCTTGTGGGCCGCACCATTCCCATCTGGGACAAGCTCACGTTGATGCTGCACCTGGAGGAGCCGTGGTTGTTGCGGCCGTTTGACCAGGTGGAGTTCTACCCGGCTCTGGAGGCCGAGGTGGACCGCTACGCCGAGCAGTGTGCTGCCGGCAAGTACCAGGTGGAGATTGTGGAGCTGGTGTTTGACCACGGGGAGTACTTGAAGTGGATCCAGGCGAACCTGGAGCTGATCCGCGCCTTCCAGCAGCTGCTCCAGGGCGACAAGCTTGAGGAGTTCAACCGCTTGATCCAGGTGCTGAACGCCGAGTTGGCCTCCAGCGGTGGGCCCAAGATCGACGAGGGTGAAAAGTTCAGCGACGATGCCGAGTTGGTGTACTCGGAGTACTCGGGTCGTTTCTGGAAGCCGCTTGTCCAGGTTGGCGACGTGGTCAAGGCGGGCGACGGCTTGGTGGTGGTGGAGGCCATGAAGACGGAGATGGTGGTGACGGCGCCGCGTGCCGGCAAGGTGGTCAAGGTGGTTCACGTGAACGGCGACATGGTGGACGCCGGCGACATGGTTGCGGTGTTGGAGTAGCGTGACCCAAAGTGGTCTAGTTGAATTGATCTTTTCCTGCTCATCTCATGTCCTCTCTTGACGCGGCCGAGGTTGGCTTGCGCTGTGCGCGTGGCCTGTTGGACGGACTCGAGACATTGCTGCCGAGCGCCTTGCCGGTGGTGCTTGCGCTGGTGCCGGAAACCGAGGCGTGGGGCACCCGGCTTGTTCCGTTGGTGGTGGCCATTGCGTCGAACCCCGAGGCGTCGAGCGAGGCCAGCACGGCTTCTGGCGACGCCGCTGAGTACTCGGCACACTGCCAAGCCATGGCCTCACGCTACGGCTACCTGCCCGGCGCCACCCCCCTGGCCACCGTGGCCCGCTTCTTCCGGTCCTTCATCGCGCGGCTCGGCGACTTTTCTCGCGAGCCGGCGTTTGCGGCGCCGCTTGTTGACCAGCTCCGTGGCAACGTGGAGTTTGCTGAGTGGCACCGTGGGGTTTTCCAGCCGGTGGCACACCTTGCCCCTGCCATCCGCCTTGCCGACTTTGAGCTGTTGTCCCCCGAGGCGCAGTTCCAGCAGTTGGCACAGGGCGTGTTTCACAACAGCGACTCGCCGCTGCCATCTGGAGTCTTTTCGGGCGATGCCGAGGAGTTGGCCTCCCGCGTGCTTCTTCCGTTTGCCACCTATAGCAGGCAGGACCTTCTTCTGCCGTGGCTTGCCTCGCTCGACCTTTCCGTCGACCCCCAGTTGCGCTACCCTGTGGTGAATCAGGTGGTGCGTGTCTTCCTCCCCACCGCCTCGCCCCAGCTCGTGCTGACATACCTTGCCGTGACGTACCTCTGTCCCCACGCCTCGATCGAGGTGCTTGTGGCTACAAAACACACGCTTGGAGTGTTGGCGGATGTGGCTCTTGATGCCGGCGTGGAGGATGCCCTTGTGCCCACCACTGTGTCGGTGGCAGCCTTTGCCGCCTCTCCGCTCTGCGCCCCTACCCAAGCATCCATCGCCCATCTTCGCTCGACCGTTGAGGCTTGTGAACAGCTCCATGCCCATACCTCTCTCCTACTGTTGTTGGCGCTTGCAGACGCTCCTGCCGAACGCCAGATGGCCCAGTTCCAGGAACTCGTGGACACTCACGCCTCTCAGGTGCGACTGGCACGCGAGTGGACCGATGCCGTGAACCTGACCTTTCGTGTGTACACCCGCAGCCGTTTCTTTTGCCGGGTGTCTCGAGCCCATGCCGACGCGTACGTGTTTGGTGTGTTGGTGCACCACCGTCAGTACACGGTGGCCATTGACCTTCTTGCGGTGTGGTTGGATCTGGTGGTGAACTCCAAAGACAGCAACACGGCCTTGGACGTGGCTGTGGCGGCGGACATGGCGGCAGCCCGCTCTCTCGCCGGCACCGACCTGCACCTCCAGCAGGTGGCCCGCGGCATTGAGCTTTGGGAAATGGTGGTTCCCGAGAGCCCCGCGCTTGCCACGGCTGTGGCACGGCTCCGGGTCATCACCACACTCCGGCCCTTCCGTTTCCACCTAGTTCGCAACACTCCTGCCACGCCAGCAGCCGTGTTCGAAGCCTCGCCAGCCCAGGTGCTTGGCCGCGTGTTGGATCTCAACGGAAAGGTGTATCTCGCCAGCGACAAACTCAAACGGTTGGAGGCTGATTTGTACGCCGCAAGGGGCGAGCCGGTTCCCGACACACTCATGCTTGCGTGCCAGGCGGTGGAGTCGGCCTTGGTGGACGACAACTTTGGGTTTGCACTCCGCCGAGGGCGTGAGTTGATACTACAGGGCCACGTTCTGTTGGCTGACCACTGGTTGACTTTCTACCAGGTGGCCAAGTATTCGCTGCCACTGTGGAGCCGGACCAAGTTGGAAGAGGTGATCCCCCAACAGCTTCTTCTCCTTGGAGAGGTGCTTGCCATGCAACTCTCCGCCGAGGCCCAAACCACCACCGTTGATCTCTGGCAGACCAAGGACCGGCTATACAGCGAGTTGGTTGGGCAAGGCGAGGTGCTGCTCCCTCGCGAACACGAACCGGTGCCGCTCGCTCGAGAGGCCACCGAGAAGGCCCGCGATGCCACGGAGAAGGCCCGCGACCTCCTCACCACCGGGCTTGGGTGGGCCCTTGGAGCCACCCCTGAGTAGTGTCGTTGAAGTGCATAGTATCATGTCGAGTTCCACTACATTCTGCGCTTGGCCACGGCGCTCATGATGTCGCCGCCGCGTTTTCGGTCGTGGGCCTCCACCACGTCGCCCGCGCTTTCCAATGTCTTGTAGAACGCCGTCACCTTTTCGTGAGCCATCACCTTGGCGGCGGAAAAGTTGAGCACCTGGAGACCGGTGCGAGCAACGGCACGCGAGAGCGCCACGTATGCCTGGCCCTTTTCAAACGTCCGTTTGAGATCCACCTTGAGTTTGTGGATCGTCTGGCCCTGGGCCTTGTGGATCAGAAGCAGCCACGCGAGAATAAGCGGGATCTGGTGCCGCAGCACCAACTTGGCCCCGTTTTCGTCTTCGTACAGCCACTCCTCCTGTTCTAGAAGCACGTCCCGCGTGGTGCCGTCCACGCACAGGAACCGCACAAGCGGAAGAAGCACTTTCTGGGGCCTCGCGTGGATGCGGCGAATGAGCTCCTTCTGGCGTTCAAACAGCTGCACCGCTTCCTGGCTGCACTGCAGGGTGTCCAACGTGTTGAGAAAGTCAAACACCGACAGGTTTAGCGGGTCGTCTGTTTCCGGCACCTGCAACTTGTCGGCCTTGCGCTGGATGTCCTGTTCCAGGTCCTGGAGACATCCTGTGTGCACTGCCTCCTCCACCTGCTTGCCAGCCATGTAGGTCTCGTTGTCCACAAAGGCCACCACGCGGCCCAAACTCCCGTTGATAAGCAGGTCGTCGAGGTTCTTGATCAACATCACCTGGGCGTGCACCTTGAGCGTGAGCATCTCGGGGGCAAGAAAGTTCAGAAGGATCTTGTCGCGCTCTTCCTTTCCAAGCGTCCCGCCGTCGGTGCTCGCCATCTCCACAAAGTCTCCGGGAAGCTTGCGCAAGCGGGCAAAGTTGGCGCGGTCCACCTCCGAGCGGGTGGGGAAGAGCTCCGCCGGCTCGATGCCGTCGTCAGTGCGGAGCGGCCGTGCAAGCGACTGGAAGCGGGTTTCGGTGCGTTTCAGCAACTCTCCGCGCCGCATCTCGTTCAACATCTCCACAAAGTCCACGTCGCCCCGCTGTCGAAACACCTCCTGCAACACAATCGTGTGCTGGACGCACTCGGCCCACATGTCCAGCTCAAACGCAAAACGAGCCGGGTTGTCCGGGTCTTTCAGCACGGGCGGAAGCTGGTAAAAGTCGCCACAGAGAATGAGCTGGATACCGCCAAACGGCTTGGAGCTGCGGCGGATCTTCTTGGCAATGTGGTTGAGCTTCTCCATCAAGTCGCCGTCGATCATCAGCACCTCGTCCACCACAAGCACCTTGGCCTGGCGCCACTTGAGTGCGGTGCGTCGGTTGCGGCGCACCTTGCGCACGAGCAGCGCGAGGTCATGCTGGCCAAGACCAATACCGGCAAACGAATGGAGTGTGCTGCCACCCACGTTCACCGCTGCTAGTCCCGTCAGGGCCGTCACCACCACCTCGCCCTCGCCTGTGTGCTGCGACCGGAGCGACTTGATGAGCTGCTTGAGGAGAATCAGCTTGCCGGTGCCCGCAGAGCCTGTGTAGAAGAGCAGAAGTCCCTGGCGTGCTAGCAGGATCACGTGCTGCTGCTCGCGCGAGAGACAGAACGGCGCCACCGTCTTGGGCATGGACACGGGTGTGGCCGGCACCTCCAGCTCGGGGTCTTTATCGGGCACCTGCGTGGCGAGGGCAATCACGCGGTCGGCCAGAGTTGCGCGCGCGGCTGCCGAAGTCAGAAGCGGCCGCACCAACGATGGGGGGACAAGGGGCTTGGAGAAGGCGCCTCGGTGCTGCTGGTTCCATGTCCGCACGTCTTCGGGTGTGGGTCCAAGCCGCCGCTTGGGGTACGTGGTTGTGGTGTGGTGCCAGGCAGGCAGGACCGAGAGAACACTGGTCTGCGATCGTTCGGGGGACGGACCCGGCGATGCCGCGGGTGGCGAGCGGCCCTGGCTTCCGTCCAAGACAGCAAGCGCGGCGGTAGCAGCCTCGGCAGCCAGCGGCGGCGGGCCCCAGAGCCGCTCCATCTCTGCCTCGTCCAAGGTGGGGAAAGAGTCCTGGGACGAGGTTCGGTCGTCCAGGCGGCGTGGGCTGCGCTGGGTGGCACCCCAGCCCCAGTCCTCGTCCAGGAACGTGACGTCGCGGAGAAGCTCTGCTGTGCTGATGCGTGGCTTCATGGCGGGTCGCACCGTCAAACGCCACATCAACAGCGCAGGAAAAAACACACGCGACGCGTGATGCTGCTCGCTTTCCAGCACTTGGCGGTGGCCGAAAGCGAACTCTCGCTCCGGCGGGTGCTCCGCTGCGGCCAGGCGTTCCGGTGGGTTGAACGTGAGGGGGTGTGGAGCTGCACGCTCGGCAACCACGCGGTGTTTTTGCGCCAGCGGGCCAGTGGCATTGACTACGCCATGGCGCCGCCCCACCCGGATGGCGAGGGTCTTCTCCGGGACTACTTCCAGTTGGATGTGGATCTCACGTCTTTGTACAAGCAGTGGAGTCTGGCGGATCTGCGGTTCAAGGGTGGGTGTGTGGGGATCCGCATTCTTCGGCAGGACCCGTGGGAGACCTTGTGTCTGTTCATCTGTCTGCTGAACAACAACGTGAAGCGGATCAGCAACATGTGCCGGGCCATGTGCGAGGAATGGGGGGAGGAAGTGGCAGAGGTGGACGGTGTGAAGTACTGGGGCTTTCCCTCGCCGGAAAAGCTTGCGGTGGAGGGGGTGGAGCAGCGGTTGCGCGAGTTGGGGTTTGGTTATCGTGCGCGGTACTTGTACGAGACGGCAGTGATGGTGCAGGAACAGGGGAGAGACCAGCTCATGGAGTTGCGGGGGAAAGAGTATGGGGAAGTGAAGGCCCGGCTTGTGGAGTATACGGGCGTGGGACCGAAAGTGGCAGACTGCGTGGCACTCATGCTGATGGACCAGAATGCCGTGGTGCCGGTGGACACGCACGTGTTGCAGATTGCCAAGCGGGACTATGGGCGGAAGGTGGGGAGTGGAGAGAAGGGGAATGCGGCGGTGGCGGCGTTCTTCGGGGAGTTGTGGGGGGAGTATGCGGGGTGGGCTCACAGTGTGTTGTTTGCAGTGGATATTGGGGTGGAGGAGGTGGTGAAGCAGGAGGCGGAGGAGGTGGTGAAGCAGGAGGCGGAGGAGGCGGTGAATCTGGAGGTTAAGCAGGAAGCGGAGGGGGAGGTGAAGCGGGAGATCCTGGAGAATGACCTCAAGATACCAGCCCCCAACACCCTGCCCCCAAAGAGAGCCCGAAAGAAGTAACGGTGTTCTTACATGTGGATTGAACTCCCAACCGGCAGGCCCTGTCAAGGCTCCAGCTCTGCCAATGCCTCGGCTCCGCCTGGACCCTGCCAATGCCTCGGCTCTGCAACAGCATGACCGCAACCTATGTACACTACTTCATGCCCAACAACTCACCAACCACGGCAACCTCCTCGCCCAAGCCCACCACCTCTCTCCCCTCCTCTCTCCATGCCTTCACCTTCTCCCACGCCGCCTCGCCCTCCATCTCGAAGAACGCATGCGCCTCCTCCACTCCCCGCAACTCCCCCACCTCCACTCCGCTCACCTTCTCCCACCGCTTGGCCTTCAACCCACCCACATACTTCACTCCCTCCACCACCCCCCGCGTCACCTGGTCAAGCTGCCCCAACCCAAACACCGCCTCCTGCAACCGCCCCAACTTGCCGTCGTCTCCCTCCTCCACGTACTCCTCCGCAAACTCCCGCAAGTACCCGGCCTTTTCCTTCTCCCAGTGACCCCGGGCATACTTCCACGCCGCGTTCCGCTCGCCAAGCACCGCCCGGATTCTCCACATGGTCTCGTACACCTTGTCCAGCTGCTGCACCAAGTGGCTCGTCTCGAACCCGTCCACCTCCGCCACGTGGTACTCCCGCGAAAGCACGTTGCGCTCGCGCACACACACATACCACAAGGCGTGGAGGTCGTCAAACAGCTTGCGCCGGAGCTCGGGAATGCTCCACGGCCGTCCGGCTGCCGGGTCCACCTCGGCCTGGTTGCGCACAAAGCGCTTGTTGCTGAAAAACTGCCACAACGGGTGGCTGTCCAGCGTGGGGAGCGACTCCACCGTGGGCACCACGGCGGGCCGGAGCGGGAGGTCTGCCCGGAGCCGCCGGGCCGCGGTGCTGGTGGTGCTGAACGCCCGCTGCATGGAAGAAGTGTGTGAAAAACCGCGAGCTCTTTATGCAGGCTCTTCATACCAAAGCCGACCAGTACGACGCGGTTGCGGCGCGGTACTTTGAGCTCCGGGGCGAGCTTGCGGGGGTGCTCCAGGCCGTGGCCGAGGGCTCGGCCACAACACACACGGCCGAGACGGTGGATGCGCTTGTCTCGCGCTACGACCGCCAGCGCATTCTCTACGAGCTCCAGCTTGTTCGGGCACGGTTGGAGAAGGCGGTGGGCGAGGCCCAGCAGGAGGCGTTGACCGCCCACATGGAGCTGCAGGCCGAAGTGAACGAGGCCTTGGCTGCCCAGGAGCACGGCATCCGCGCGGCCGAGGAGGAAAACACCCGCCGCCGCACCCAGGCACGGGCTCGCCGCGCCGTGGAACAGGAGGCGGGGCCGGTGCCGTCGGTGGCTGCGAGCGCCGCGGCGTCGGCACGCTTGACCGAGGAAATCGCCCAGCTTGCTACTGCCGTGGCCGACCTCCAGCTGGAGTGGGAGCGGGTCTCCGCGCGCGTGGACGCCGCCGGGGCCGTTTGGCGGGCACACGCTTGACTACGCACTTCCGCCCATCGCACATTATTTTCTGCTCCATGTCGCACCCGCTCGACCACCTCCGGCTCCTACTCGACGAACAGGTGCGCATCAAGCTCCGCGGCGCGCGCGAGATGACGGGCCGCCTCCACGCATACGACCCGCACTGCAACATGGTGCTCGGCGACGCCGTGGAGACGGTCTTTTCCGTGGCTCCCGGCTCCACCAGCTCCACCGCCGCCACCAAGAACCTGGAAATGGTGTATATCCGCGGCGACAGCGTCATCACTGTCACCTCGGCGTAATGAAATGTACACTAGTGCTCCCGCCAACGGGGTCTGGCTCTCCGCACCCGCACGGCGCAATCAAATAAACACCTTCCACCTTCTTCATGGGCAAACGCCTGGCCGACGCCCTGGCCGGCGTGCCGGAAAAACGCACCCGCCCGTGTGCCGCGTGCAAGCGCCACAAGGTGCGCTGTGTCTACACCGTGGCGCTCCCCTGCGAGCGCTGTGTGCGGCTCGGCCACACCTGTCTGTTTGACGGCGGCGTGAGTTTGCCCAGCATCCGCCAGTTGCCTGCGGTGGTGCCTGCGGTGGTGCCGGTGGCTCCGGGCCCGGTGGCTCCCGACCCGTGGCGGATGCCGATGGACAACCGACTTGTCCCGGTGGACAGCGCGCGCGGCGCCGTGCCCTTTGGCACCCCACGCCCGATCAGCCTCACGGCCGAAGAGGAGCTGCGCTTTGACGCGCTCTTCCCGCACAAGAGACAGCAGACAGAGCCGGTGGCCCATGGCGTGCTCGAGCCCGGCGTGCTCGACGTGCACCAGGCCCAGGAGCTCTTTTCCTTCTTTGACTCCCACATTCTGCCCCAGCTCTTTGGGTTTGCCGTGCGCGACTATGCCGCGGTGGACACCCTCCCGCACGTGTACCGCGAGTGCCCGGTGATGGTGGTGGTGGTGTGCTACATTGCCAGCGTGCACCACCCGCGCTGGGGCCACCTTGCCAGTGCGCTCCGCACCCGGCTCGACGCATTGGTGTCTGCCGTGGTGCTGCTGCCGCCCACGTCTCCCCAGCGGACCCTTCACACCATTGTTGCCTTGTGCTTGGCCGGCTTCTGGGTGCCCGAAAAGCACTTGTGCCTTGGCGTGGCTCTCCAGCTTGCACACCAGATCGACTTGCCCGGAGTGCGCGCAGGGCTGCGGGGCCGCCAGTTGCTTGCGGCCGAGGCGGATGCCTCCGCCCTCCCACTCCTTGACCGTGCCAAGGTGTGGTATCTCGTGTACATTCTCGACGGCCACGCCAGCTTGGCACACCACCAGGCCCCGCTAGTCCAGAAGGACCAGGCCGTGGCCCGCAGCCGTGCGGTGTTGCTTGGCGACGAAGAACAGCCTGCCGCCTCGCCTTCCCACGCGTCGTTGCGGCTTGTTTCCCAGTTGGAGTACAACCAGGCCATCCGGGAAGCCTTGGGGGCCAGGCCAGACAAGTCTGCGTGGAGCCGGCTCCTCAACCCGGCACGTTTTGGGTTTGCCTTTGCCTCCAACATGGCGCTTGACCGGTGGATGGTGCAGTGGACCGTGATGCTTCGCCCCGACGCGGTCCAGCACGTGTGGCTGAGCAAGAGCACGCTCATCTACTACAACTTTGCCAAGATGTACCTCAACCTGCGGGAGGAAGAGGTGGTGGAGGACAAACGACCCCCGTCCCGCTCGGCCTCCTCGGAGAACGACGAGTTTCTGAGCGACGACGAGGGGGACGATGAGTCCACCGTCACCACCCACACCCGTGACGACCTTGCCGTGGCGGCGGCGCGCACCGTGCTCCTGCTTGTGCTCACCGACAGCGACATTGCCCAGCACTTGAAGTATGTGCCGGTGCACATCCACATGATGTTGTTCTATGCCCTGACCCTTCTCCTTGGCCCGCGACACGCGGCTCCGGACGACCTTCTCCAGCTGTTGAAACAGGTGCGGCTTCTCATCAAGGTGTTGAGCCACAACCCGCCGATCGACGCACACCTCGGGTCCCAGCTTCTTGCGGGGTTGCACCGGTTGTTGGACGAGACGGTAGAGCGGATCCGCCATGAGGGTGTTTCCCAGGTGGAGGAGGTGCGTGAAGCACGCGAGGGCAGCGACAGCGGCGACAGCGACAGCGGCCGCCGCAAGATCATGGCTTGGCCTGGCTTGGACCACGGCCACCCCAGTGGTGCTTCCAGCACGGCCAGCAGCTCCGGCAAGCCTGCCGAGCCTTGAGCCGCCACACTGCCGAGCCGCCGGACCACAAACACACCCACACGCCGGCTGCGTTCTGGCGGCTGCACGCCAACACACATCCCATACACACATCCCATGACGGTGGGCCGTAGACCTCCCAACTGGGACCATGTGCGCCTGGCGCTTGTGCACGTCCCGTACGCGCTCCGGCGCAAGCTCCACGGAGAGAGCACCATGGCCGATGACTCGTTCGACGTGCTTCAGCGCCGCTTGGGCGAGGTGGACCTCGCCATCACCCGCCTTGCGCTGTCGGCCGCGCTGCTTCGTGATGCCATCGAGGCAGTGGTGGCGTCGCTGGCTGCCGTGGCGTCCGCCACCTCCGGCATGCTTTCGCCGCTTGCAGGCGAGACAGGTCTGGACCACCACGCCAGCGTGTATGGGTGTGGCATGACCCAGACGCTTCTGGAGCTCTCCCGGGCCGCTGCGACGTGGTTTCGCACGGTGGAGACCACCGCCCAGACCCTTGCTGGGTTCACCAAGGCCGCCAAGCGCCGGTGCCGCCGCCGCAACGACGCGTTGATGGACTACGACCGGTTCCACGCCGTGTACACACAGCGCCAGGCACAGCACACGACCCAGCTCTCGGCCACCCAGCACCAGCAGATGGTGACGGCAGAACGCCGCATGGACTACCACCGCGTGCGGTTTGACAGCGCCAACAGCGAGTTGAAGCGCGAGTTGCCCGTGTTCTTTGCCTTGGTGGCACAGGCAGTGGAGCCGCTTGTGGCCCACGCGGTCTTGGTGACGTTGACGACCGTGTTCCACATCCACGGCACTGCGCGCGCCATGGCCGGGGAGGTGGGCATTGCCCCGAGTCCGTCGTATGCGTCGATTGTCTACGAGTGGGAGAGCAAAGTGGCCGAGGCTGCTGCGGCTGTCAAGGCGTTGGGAATCACCAGCTTCCACACCACGTTTCTCCGCGCCTTGGCGCAGCGGGATGTGTGGGTGGCGGAGTTTGCCTTCACGGCCCAGCAGGAGGGCGACGTGAGCCTTGTGCCGGGCGACGTGATCACGGTGCACAGCCGTAGTGGCGGGTGGTGGGAGGGCGAGGTCAACGGAGTGGTGGGCCGTTTCCCGGGCAACTACGTCAAGCCCCAGCCAGAATGGTAGGGGGGAGACACGGAACCACCACCCGCTGGTTGTAGCGATAGCCACAGCCCCCACAGCAAAAGATCCGCTTCACCGGCACCCCTGGCTGCGAAAGCATGTCCCACCACTCGTACACCTCCGCCACCGGATCCACACACAAACGGCCGCATTCACCGCAGGTCTGGCGGCTGTGGGCTGCTGCGTACGCACGAAGGACCCGCTGGCGGTGGTGGTGGTCGAGAGCGTGGCGCCATTCCAGGGCGTCCCGTGGCGAGGGCTCCACCTTGGCAATGCTGCGGGTGCACCACTCGGCAAGCCGCGGCACGGCGGACACGTGGTTCGGCACACCCTCGAGCACCGGTGGCTCGGGGTTCTCCACCAAGAGCGAGGTGCTGCGGTGGGCCATCACCCACTTGAGCCGCAGCACGTGTGTGAGGGTGTAGCGAGAGGTGGTGGCAGGGACTGGCAAGGCGTGTGCAGGAATGGGCACCAAAGGATTGGGTCGGATGGTGAGGGTTTCGAGCCGTTGCAACGCAAGCACGTTGTGAGGGAGGTGGGTAAGACGAGCGCCAGCAAGCAGGAGGTACTGCAAGCAGGTGAGCTGGTCAATGGCTCCGGGAAGGGTCCGGATCTGGGTCAGACGCAACAGCAAGACAGTGAGGTGCCGACCAATGGCAAACAACGCGGGAGGGAGTCGAGTCAAGGGGTTGTGAGCAAGGTTGATGTGAACGCTGGTGCCGGTCATGACGTTGGCCAAGTCGCCGATGTTGTCTGGAAGCTGCTGCAAGCCGTACAGGTCGAGGTTGATGTCCACGGGAGAGTCGAACACGGAGTTGTCGATGAGAACACGGGCACGCTCCAAGGCGTTCTCGGGATCGTACATGCCTGGCTCCACGTCCAGGGGCTCGTCGGTGGTGGGCAACACCTTGAAACGGCCGTAGCGGTCCCAGTTGATCCAGCGGTCGCCCTCCAGCGCTGGCACAAGCTGGGTGGTGTCGGCCGGCGTGGGCTGGGTGGTTTCGGGCGGCTGCAGCATTGTGAGGGTGGTGTCGCACTCCAGGCCGCTGTCGTCCAAGCGGGGCGGCAGCAGCGGCGGCACCTGCTGCGAAAACGGCTCGTCGTGCTCCAGGGCAAACAGCAGAAGAAGACGCGTGCGTTTCGGGTACAGGTCGTCGCTGGGCGGGTGGGGCTCGCCGGCGCGCTTGGGCTGGCGGGTGTGGAACTGCAGCTGCGCATCGCTGTCGATCACGTCGCGGGGCCGCGGCGCCGTGCTGAGTGGGTTGCTGTCGGTGACGTTTGCGTTGTGCGAGAGCGGGAGAAGCGGTGACATACCGAGCGGTGGAGACGCGTGTTGCTGCACGGCTATGCATGCAGGCGCACGCTGAGCTCATCCTGCACCGCCACAGTCCATCTGTGGTGGACCCTAAAACGGGGAGGTCGATAAGGCAAAAGCAACGGGTTGGGTATAAAAGTCCGAGCGGCTGCACCCGTGGGGGCGGCCATGACGACTTCCAAGAACCAGACGCTCATTGACTATGTCTACTCCAACTTCAACAACGTGCCCAAGGGCGATCCGTACGAGCGGTTGCTTTCGGGCATGAAGTACGACCTGCGCGTGCCCCAGCTCGCGGAGTACAAGATCCGGGCCAAGGAGCGGTGCCGCGACTATGCCAACCTCCGGTTGGACGACTTTGAGTCGCTCGAGGCGTACCTCGATGGCCGGGCAGCGGCTCTCCGAGGCATTTTCGGGCGCATTGGGGACGGCGCCACGGTCGAGCCGCCCTTCACGGTGGACTACGGCTGCAACATCGAGATTGGCGAGCGGTTCTTTTCCAACTCGAACCTCACGGTGTTGGACTGTGCGGTGGTGACCATTGGCGACAACGTGCTTCTCGGGCCCAACGTGCTGCTCATTGCCGCTGGCCACTCGCTCTCGGTGGCCAACCGCAACAAGGGGGTGGAGGCGGCCCCGGTGGTGATAGAGGACGACGTGTGGTTGGGGGCCGGCGTGACGGTGGTTCCTGGGGTCCGCGTGGGCAAGGGATCGGTCGTTGGGGCCGGGGCTGTGGTGACCAAGGACGTCCCGCCGTACTCCTTGGCAGTGGGGGCTCCGGCGCGGGTGATCCGCAAGGTGACCTACCAGGACGCGGAGGACAAGAAGCGGGAGTGCGCGTTGTAGCCGGCACGGGGCGAGGCCGAGCGCGTGGTTTTGCTAATAGACATTGATAGACTGGGAGTGGCTCAGCCACAGCCGCACATCCGTATCGGTACATCCACTTTACACGTCATAACCTCCTCCATGTTGTACCCCACCGAAAAGGACCAGGCCCTCATTGACTACATCTACGCCAACTTCAACAACGTTCCGCGGTGCGAGGAGTACGAGCAGATGGTGTCCCGGATGGAGTACAACCTGATGGGCGAGCTGCTCATGACGGCTCGGATCACGCTGACGGAGCGCTGCCAGGACTATGCGCAGATCCGGTTGGCCAACTACCCGCTGCTCGACGCCTACTCCGATGCCCGCACCGAGGCGCTCCGCGGCATCCTTGGGAAGATGGGCGAGGGCACGTACATCGAGCCGCCGCTTGCCGTGGACTACGGCTGCAACATCGAAGTGGGCAAGTCCTTCTACGCCAACTTCAACCTCACGGTGCTCGACTGCGCCCTTGTCACCATTGGCGACCACGTCATGTTCGGACCCAACGTGCTGCTCATCACCGCCCTGCACCCGTTGGAGACGGCTCCGCGCCGCGCGGGTGTGGAGATGGCGGCGCCCATCGTCATCGGCAACGACGTCTGGTTGGGGCTGAACGTGGTGGTGTTGCCGGGCGTGACCATTGGCGACGGAGCTGTGGTGGGAGCCGGCGCGGTTGTGAGCAAGGACATTCCCCCGTACCTGCTTGCGTTGGGGCTTCCTGCCAAGGTGGTGCGGCTGATTGCCGAGGGCGGGAGAGACGACGCAATTGCTCAGGCCAGCAACAGCGCGACCCAGTAGATCCGGAGAGGGTGGGCCATGGTGGTGCAAGGCCACCAACCATAGAACACATGCCCAAGCGCTCACAGCCCTCTTAGCACACGCCGTTCAACACCTCGGACCCCGGCTCAGGCGTCTCCACGAGCCCCGCGCCACCGGTCCATCGTGTCGATGGCCTGCTGCCAGTTGCGGTGGGTCTCTGCAAGCTCCCGCTCGAGCCGCGCCACCTCCTCCCCACTGCCGCCACGCGCACCAATCTTCTCCATCAACGGCACAAGTCGGCCCCACACCGCATCCGGGTCCTCCATGGTCTCCACCATCTCGTCCACCAGGCGCGGCGGCGGGTCGAGCAGCGGCGGCGGCGCCGACCCTGCGACGGCACTCTCAAGCCACGCCGACACCGCACGACACACCGCAGCATACCGCGCATTGTCGCCAACGGTGCGGCTGACCACGCCTGTGAGGTCCACCAACATGCGTTCGGTTTCACTCAGCACCGCCTCGGCCGTGGTGGCGGCCGGCGTGCCGCTGGGGTTGTTGCCGGTGATCAGCACGACGCGTGCAGGCAGCAGCCCGCCGGCCCGCCGCTCCTGCAACTGGTCACGGACCCGGCCCAACTCGACATCGCGTTTGCGCGACTCCACCTCGAACCGCAGCTGGAGCGAGCTGTTGAACAGCCGGAGCGCCTTGGCATCCTTGGTCTGGACCGCCAACTCCCTGGCCACCCGGGCCGTCTCGGCCTTTTCCAGCTTCAACCCGCGTTCGAGCTCAGCCACGCGCTCCAGCTGCTGGCGGGCCTCGCGCTCCAACACGGCCACACGGCGCTCCCACGTCTCGCGCTCGCCTGCCGCGGCCTGGACCGCCAGCAAAAAGTCGGTCTCGCGGCGCTTGGCATCGGCCACGTCCTGCAACAAGGCGTGCAACACGTTCAACACGTTCTTGTCGTTGGTGTAGGTGGCGTGGTCGCTTGCAGGCGCCGCGTCCAAGAACGGGTCGTCGGGCCGCAACAAGGCGTCCTTGTCGGTGGTGACAAACAACAATGGGCTGTCGGCATAGCCGCGGGCCACCAACTGGGCGTTGACAAGCAGCGCTGCCTGGTGGATGGTCTGGTGTTCCCGCGAGGTAGGAGACAGCATGGTGTTTACTTCATCGATTTTCTACTTAGTGGTGGGGCTCGTCCTCGACAGGCTCCTCCAACACGAAAAACTCCTCGGTGGAAATGTCCTCAACCGTCTCGGCAGCCGGGGCCGGGTGGGACACCTCCACCTCCGCAGCGGCGTACTCGGCCACGTCGGCAGCACCCTCCACAGAGGGGGCCTTGGGGGCCGCCGGGACGTTCCACGGCTTCACAGACCCCTCGACATCGGCAGCAGAGATGGGGGTGGGCTTGAAGGCACGGAGCTCCTTCACGTAGAGGTCGGCCACGAGGTTGGCGCGGGGGACGGTGGCCACGAACGAACGGGTAAGGGCACGCTGGGGGGTTAGTACGGGAAGGGAGGAGAGACAGGACGGGCAGGCAGCCGGATCACCCGGCATTGGCCCCGCGCGCCGCAACACCACATACCGTAGACTGCTTCAAGGCCTGGGCAAGCATCGGTGGAGAGAGGAGTGGAGAGGGAAAAGGCGGAAGGAATGGGCGATGCTTATTGGTGGGGGCGGGGGTACGCACACGACCAGGGGTTTCGGCGTTTCTCACACGTGCCGGTGAGGTTGAGGAGGCGCCATGGCGAAATACTACTGCTACTACTGCCGGCTGTACCTCACGCACGACTCCATGAGCGTGCGCAAGAGCCACCTCATGGGGCGCAACCACGTGCGGTTGTACTGCGAGTACTACGAGCAGCAGGCGCGCAAGAGCCGGCTCTGGGACGACCCGCCGAGCACCTTGCCGTCGCTCGAGGAGCTTGCGGCAGGGGCCCCGGGACTGGCCGCGGGCCGGGCTCCTGCGCGGCTCCCGCCGCCGCCCACCGCGGCCGCAGCCCCGCGCCCACCGCCGGCCGTGTTTACCAACCGCTGACCCTCCTGCATGCCGCTGCCTAAAAAATCTTCGATCTGTTTCTCTGTTTGCCCCTTTTCTTCCCACCTTTTCCCAATGGCGACTGTTCCGACTTTCAAGCTTGTGCTCGTGGGTGACGGTGGCACCGGCAAGACCACCTTCGTGAAGCGCCACATGACGGGCGAGTTCGAGAAGAAGTACTACGCCACGCTCGGTGTCGAAGTGCACCCGCTCGGCTTCCACACCAACTTTGGTGAGATCAAGTTCGAGGTGTGGGACACGGCCGGCCAGGAGAAGTTCGGTGGTCTCCGCGACGGCTACTACATCAACGGCCAGTGCGGCATCATCATGTTCGACGTGACGCTGCGCATCACCTACAAGAACGTGCCCAACTGGCACCGTGACCTTGTGCGCGTGTGCGAGACCATTCCGATCGTGCTCTGCGGCAACAAGGTGGACGTGAAGGAGCGCAAGGTGAAGGCCAAGACCATCACCTTCCACCGCAAGAAGAACCTCCAGTACTACGACGTGCTGGCCAAGTCCAACTACAACTTTGAGAAGCCCTTCCTCTGGCTCGCGCGCAAGCTTGCCGGCAACCCGCAGATCGAGTTCGTCGAGGCGCCGGCCTTGGTCCCGCCGGAGGTGGCCGTGGACGACGAGTTGATGAACAAGTACCGCGAGGAGATGGAGGCTGCCACCGCCATGCCCTTGCCCGACGAGGACGACGCGGATTTGTAATCTCTTAGCCATAGCCCCAATCTACATTGTGTGGAATGCAGCACGCGAAAATTACGTGTCATCATGTCTGTTGTGTACGCCGAGAAGAAGGTCTCCACCACAGAGCCCGCGTGGGAGTACGACGCGGCACAGCTCACGGCGCTCATTGCCGAGCTCGAGGCGGTTGGCGGGACCCCGCCCGTGCCCGGCCCCGAGACGTTCAACAAGCAGCTCCTGGCCATGATCCGCAAGATGTACGAGAGCGGCGCCAAGCAGTTCCAGAGCGACAAGATCCCGGAGGCGCTCCGGCTGTTCGAGGTGGGTCTCGAGATGGCGGTGCGGCGTGCTCGGTTCGAGCCCTTCCGCATCCTGGTGGCGGACATGTCCATGTTCCTCATGCTGCGCGCCGACCTGAACTTGAAGGCCCAGAACTATCTTGCGGCGTTTAACGACGCGGATCTTCTCGTGGCCTTCACGCCGTCGGTGCCCGACAACCACCTCCGTCGCGGTGTGGCCAACTACTTTCTCGGCAACTTCGAGGCGGCGCGCGTGGACTACCAGCGCGGCTTGGCCTTCGACCCCACCAATGCCCGTCTCAAGGCCGAGTTGGAGGTGGTGGAGCGCCGCCTCCTCGAGGAGAACGGCGAGGCGTAGATCCGGCTCTCCCCCCCACATTCCTCGAAATGCACGTCACCTAACCTTCCCCGCAGGGCTTAATCTCCGGTATCTACAGCTGTGCCCCTGCCGCAAAAGGGTCCAGCCGGCATCCACCTCAAATAAAAACAGCTCAGCCACGATGGGCTCGGAATCGCCACCCACAGACACACGCATGTTCCTGAGCGTGAGCCAGCTGAACTGGCCCGCCGGGCGCCCGCACGCACGGCCAGTGCTCATTTCGGCGGAGGAGATTGTCGACGTGGACGACGGGCCCAGCGTTGTGGAGGTGGGCAGCGACAGCGACAACGGCCAGCCCAGCCGCCTGCCGTCCCCAGACGTGCAGTGGACCGGCGAGACACAGCACGCCCGGATCCGCGACGGGGACGACTCGGACGACGAGATTGTCATTACCGGCTCGCGCACCATCCTGCCTCCAGACCTGGTCGACGAGATCCGGGCTCTGCAGTTGGCCGAGCGGGTGGACCTTGTGGAGCTGCACTACCGCCAGCTGATGCACAGTCTATCCCGCGAGCTCCGGCGCCACGACACCCTTCTGCGCAGTCTCCAGGACATGCAGGACCAGCGGGACCGGCTCCAGTACCAGGCCCACGAGTTGAGCGCCCAGCTGGTGTTGACGTCCGACTCGCGGCGGCGGCGCGAGCTCACCGCCCGGATTGCCCAGACCAACGACTTGGTGAGCGCCACCGAGCGGGGTGTGCGGGACCAGGAGATGCAGTTGGGAGGGTCGCGCCGGCTTCTCGAGCTGTTGGGCACCGCTCTCCGCCAGATCATCCAGCGGTTCCAAACACTCGACCCGCAGCGCTACGCACAGGTGACCCAGCCGCGCGCACTGCCTCAGGGCTACGCGCCGAATGTCTACACAGAGCTGTCGCACGATCCCATGAGCGAGCAGCTGATCAAGGACTTGCTTGAAAACATCAAGCCCGACGGCGCGCGCACCACGGGAGTCCACCCACAGGCGCTTGCTGTCACGCTTCTTCCGCACCAGATGGTGGGGCTCCTGTGGATGGTGCACATGGAGGAGGGCAAGTGCAAGGGGGGCATGCTTGCGGACGACATGGGGTTGGGTAAGACGGTCCAGGCGATTGCGTGCATTGCCCTGAGTGACGAGGAGCGACAGCGGATAATGAGGGAGGAGACAGGAGAGCAGGCCAAGCTCGAAAGATGCAAGGGCAAGGGGGATCCGGTCACGGGAGTCCAAGCCGAAGGACCAAGCGGAGCCAAACGCGAATCTGGCTCGCCGCCAGAAGGCAAACGCAGGCGGACCGACCTCTCGAACAGCACCACGCCTGCCGAGTCCCCCGTATTTGCCTGCGACGAGGACTCTTCGAGAGCCTCGCCACTTTCCGACTCCAAACCAACCACGACCCTTGAGCTCTCCAACACCCAGCTCGCCAAGGCGTCGCCCCCCGACGTGCAGCTCAAAACGTGCTCAGACTCTGACGCAGACTCGATCGAAGAGATTGTTGAGCCAGAGCCCAAGCCACCCCGTCTGACCCACCCCGGCCCCACGCTTGTGGTGGCACCGGTCTCGCTTCTCCGACAGTGGCAGGCCGAGTTCAGCGCCAAGCTCAAGCGCAGCCACCCCCGCCGGACCTTTCTCTACACCGGAGCCAGCAGCCGCCAGGTGCGCCTGTTTCTCCAACTCTGCCGCTACGACGTGGTGTTTGTGCTGTACGGAACGCTTGCGTCCGAGATGAAGCGGCACTTTGCCTCTGAGCTCGAGACGCTTCGGGAAGAGGGCACCCCGCACGAGCTCCCGACCATGGGCAGCGGGGGTGCCGAGTACTGCCTGCCTTTCTATTCGCCGCGGCTGCGGTTTTTGCGAGTGGTGCTTGACGAGCTGCAGTACATCAAGAACAAGAACACCCACGCCGCCAAGCTGTGTGCGTTGGTGGATGCGCGGTTCCGGTGGTGTCTTCTGGGCACACCCATGCAGAACTCGATCGACGAGTTGTATCTGTCATTGCGGTTTCTCCGCATCAAGCCCTACAACCAGGAGGCACGCTTCCGTTCCGACCTCCTGGTGCCGCTCAAGAGCATTGAGCGGGCGTCGTCTGCAGCACGCGGGCGGGCCATGCGCCGTCTCCAGGTGTTGTTCCTGCTGATTCTCTTGCGCCGCACCAAGGACAGCGAGATCGACGGGCAGCCGATTCTCCAGCTTCCTGCCAAGACCGTGAACCGCGAGGATGTGGAGATGGGGGCGGTGGAACGCCAGTACTACTCCCAGCTCGAGCTGAAGACGCGGCTGGAGGCAGAGGAGTTGATGGACAAGTCGCCATCGCACTCCTTCCTGAAGACCCTTGTGTTGTTGCTCCGACTCCGCCAGGCATGCTGCCACCCGTTTCTCGTGGAGCTCGGCATGCGGCAGCAGCAGTGGAGTGCTGAGGCTCGCGACTGGAACAAGACGTACCGCAGTGCAAGCGAGATGGATGGCAGCGTGGTGGCTCGTATCCAGGAGCGGCTTGCGGGAAACGACGAGTTCATCTGCCCGCGGTGCTGCCAGCCCCCGGACCTGGAAGAGCTGCTTGTGTTTCTCACGCCGTGCGGTCATGCTGTGTGCAGCGACTGCGTCCTGGCGGTGTTTGAAGAGGGATGCGCCGACGACCTGGAGGAGGGCGAGCGGACCGCCAGCTGTCTCGAGTGCCACAAGACCTGCCGGGAGCGCGGGATTGTGCCGTTCAGCATGTTTTTGTGGGTGCACGTGAATCACTGGCCGCAGCGAGACATCCAGCGGGAGATGGAGCGGCGGGGGAACAACCGAGGCCGAGAGTTCCGGGACTCGGCGATCGACCGGTTGGTGGTGGAACACGGCGGCGAGCTTCCCAAGCTGGCCAAGGTGGAGCTGTGCGTGGGGTTGGTGGAGTCGATCCTCGCCAAGGAGCCGCGGGAGAAGGTGATTGTGTTTTCCCAGTTCACGCTTCTCTTCCACCTTCTCCAGCGGGAGCTCGACGCGCGAGCAATTGCCCATCTCCGGTACGACGGCAGCATGACGGGCGAGGCACGGGATGCGTGTGTGCTGCAGTTCTACCGCGACGACAGCATCCAGGTGATGCTTCTTCTGCTCAAGGCAGGCAACGTGGGTCTCACGTTGACCTGTGCAAACCATGTGGTGATCATGGATCCGTTCTGGAACCCGTTTGTGGAGGAGCAGGCAATGGACCGGGTGCACCGCATTGGACAACACAAGGAGGTGCAGGTGCACCGGTTGCTTGTTCCAGGCACGGTGGAAGACCGCATCAACACGCTCCAGGAGAGGAAGCGGGAGTTGGTGCGAGGGGCGCTTGACGAAGGCGAGATCCGGAGTGTGAGCCGGATCGACCGAGCGGAGATGATGTATTTGTTGAGCGGAGGAACACCGCCGTAACGCGACATGAAGTACAACCGGGCCAGGAGCACGTCTCTACATCCTGCCGTAGCATTCCATCAAGGGGGGACTCTCTACATTCCGCCGTAGCCCTCCACCAAGCCCTTCTTGGAAAAGCCACCCTCCTTCAACCCCAACTCGTAGTAGCCATAGATGGTGGTGACGGCAAGGAGGATGGAGGTGCCGCTGCCCAAGGTGCCCAACAAGTCGCACACCACCAGGAGAGCGCCGATGGTGACACCGCCAAAGGCCGCCGCAGTGGGAATGATGCGCTTGAGCTCCTTGTACACAGAGGTCTCGCGCTGGCCGGCAATCACCAAGCCCTGCTCCTTGAACTGGCGCGCCACGTCCTTGGGCAGAGTGCCGCTGATCTCGGTCCAGGTGGTGGAGAAGACGGCGCACAGGGTGAGCACAAAGGCAATGTACACCACAAGCTTGACGGGGTCCAACAACGCCTCCTTGGCCAGCATGGGGGCCTGGAGGTAGTAGGCAATGCCAGACGCAGCAAACAACTGGGGCAGGCCGGGGCGGGACTCCCAGGTGCCGAGAATGGAGACAATGCTCAGCTTGGGGAACTTCAGGAACAACATCTGGGAGATGATGAAGTAGTTGGAGGTCAAGGCCAGCTGCAACATGATGGGGATGTTGGAGGTGTAGAAGAGGCGGATGGGGTAGGTGCCGTTGGAGCCGCGGGCCTGGGTGGAGCGGACCGGGAGCTCGAGGCGGAAGCCCTGGAGGTAGATGACAAGGAAAAAGACCCCGACCGTCAGCACGAGCTGGAACATGTTGGGGAGGTGCTGGCGGTAGAAGGAGGCCACCAAGGCACGCTTCAAGTCCCGCAGGGTGCGGAGGTAGTGGAACATGGCCACCACGGCGCCCTCGAACTCGGTGCCACGGCCGTAGTTCTGGGTGGTGGGGGCAAAGGCCTTCCAGAACACCTGCTCGGCCACGTTGGTGGCGGTGAACAACAGGATGCCCAGACCAAGCCCGTAGCCCTTCTGCAACAACTCGTCGAGGAGAATGACGATGGTGGCCGCCACCACCAACTGGAGCACGAGGAGGAGACACACACCGACACCAAGGTCGCTGGGACGGCCGTACATGCCGGTGAGCACGTACACGGTGGCCTGGCCAAACGCCAACAAGACGGCAAACAACTTCTGGGCCGTCTGGAACAACTGGCGGTCAGCCTTGTTCTCCATGTTGACGGAGATGAGCTTGGTGCCGCTGAGAAGCTGGAACACCATGCCGGCCAGGACAATGGGGGAGACACCGAGCTCCATGAGCGTGCCGCGGTTGGAGGCAAGCATCATCCGGAGCCAGAACAAGGGGTCCAGCAGGTCCAGCAGAACAATGCCGTAGAGGGGGATCTCCAGCATCACGAGGAAGATGAGGAGGGTGACGCCCGTCCACATGACGCGCTGGTTGAAGGCCACCTTGCGCTGCGGCGCAATCACCTCCGGGAGAAACGGCTCGAACGGCTTCACAAGATCAAGAGCACGGAGCGACATGAAGGTGGTGAATAACTTGACGCGTGTCCTTTCACGCCAGGGTACAGGACAGCGCGGTGAAACGACCGGCGCACGACCACGCCTCAGACCGCCGGGTGACACGTCACGTGCGCAGTTCCGCGCAGGCTTTGTTTGCTATACCGCCTACTGGGTGGCCTTGAGGAACTTCTCCACCTCGCCCTTGGACCCCAACCAGATGCCCGATCTGTCGTGGATGCCCTTGGGCACGATCTCGAGGATCCGCTCGCCCTTGTCGGTCACGGCAGCGCCGCCGGCCTGCTCCATCAAGTAGGCCATGGGGAAGCACTCGTACAACACGCGCAACTTGCCGTTCTTGGACTTGGAGTCGGCCGGGTACGCGAAAATGCCGCCGTACAACAAGGTGCGGTGGATGTCCGCCACCATCAGCCCGATGTAGCGCGCCGAGTACGGCTTGTGGGTGTCGGGCTGCGGCTGCTTGAGCAGCTCGATGTACTTCACCACCTTCTCGTTCCAGTAGTACGCGTTGCCCTCGTTGACCGAGTAGATGGAGCGCTGCACCGGCATCACCAACTTGGG
The DNA here is from genome assembly GCA_030572215.1 of Limtongozyma cylindracea. Classification (NCBI taxonomy): domain Eukaryota; kingdom Fungi; phylum Ascomycota; class Pichiomycetes; order Serinales; family Debaryomycetaceae; genus Limtongozyma; species Limtongozyma cylindracea. Next base: position 74,445 of record JAJLZO010000408.1, read on the forward strand.
GTGCGTGAGGATAAACTCGCCCAACTGCGTGTCCAAGGTGAAGCCGTTCACGCCGTGGCCCGTGGTGAGCATGAGGTGCGTCAGCGCGCCGTACATGGTGTAGCCGGCCGCCACCATCTCCGTGCCGGGTCTCAACACGTCCTTGATCAGCCCCGTCAGGTTGTCGAGCAACTTGTACACCCCGAAAATGGTGCCCACCGACACACCCGCGTCCAAGTTGGACGACCCGTCGATGGGGTCGTTGCACACGGCGTAGCGGCCCTGCAGGCCCTCGAACACAATGAGGTCCTCCTGCTCCTCCGACACCAACACCTTCACGTTCCCGGACGCCTTCATGGCGTTGATGAAGATCTCGTCGCCAATCACGTCCAACTTCTTCTGCTCGTCTCCCGTCAGGTTCATCGCACCCAGCAACCCCACAAGGTTCACAAGCGTCAGCCGGCGGATGTTGTGGGCAATAAACTTGAACGCAAACTGGAGCGAGTTGAGCAAGAGCGACAACTCGCCCGTTGCCTGCGGACCGTACTTCAGCTGCTCCTGGAGAATGAATCTCGTGAGCGTGAGGATGTCGGTCTCGACGTTGTGTTGTTCAGCGGCAGAATGCATAAATGGGTAGAAGAAGTAAAACTGCCCGGATGGCGGTGTGAACATTGCCACAGGGGGGGGAACCGCGACTTTATAGTCCCGGGATTGCGGAGAAGCTGGGTGTGATTTGGGGGTGCGTGCAGGAGGATGTGTGATGGGTCGAGCCGGGATTCTCCGGGCCGTCCCGGACGCCTCCGGGGGCCCCGGGCTGCCGCCGGCTGCCGCTGGCGGGGTCCCAGGGCAGCAGCGGCCCAGAACGGGCCCAAGCCGACAGGGTCCGAGCGGGTCCGCCCGCTGGCCACACCCCCACCCCTGCTCTCTGGCCATTGCCTTCTCGCTTATCCCGATTGGGATTATCGTTCCTACCCCACAGTTCCCATGGGTGCATGTGCGCTGACCGAGGCGCCTTCCGGGGTGTACTTTGCGTCGCTCCGCCTGTTGGCCCAGTGGTGTGAGCGCGGGGGCGAGCCTGGCGAGGCGTGTGTCGAGCCCCTTGCTGCCCGTCCTGTCCCGGCCCGCCGCCTTCTTGTCTGCCACGACTTTGCTGGCGGCTACCGCCACCACGAGGATGCCTGTGCCCGGGGCTACTTCCCACACCCCTCGGGCTCTCGCTATGCGGCAGCGCACCTTGCGGCGGTGCACACCTTTGTGTACTTTGCCCACCACCGTGTTCTGCCACCTCCGGTGGTCTGGACCGCTGCCTGCCACCGCAGCGGCGTGCCGTGCCTCGGCACGGTGATTGTCGAGAACGACCCGGACGCGTGTGCTGACATGTTGCGGCGACATCACGGTGTGTTTGTGGCCATCCCGTTGCTTGTGCGGCTCATGGAGATGTTGCGGTTCGACGGCTACCTCCTCAACTGGGAGAGCACCGTGCCGCTGCTGGTGGACCCGGAGGAGGTGGTGGCGTTTGTGGGTGAGCTTACACAGGCCCTCCACCGGGCCAACCCGCGGGCCCAGCTTGTGTGGTACGATCTGTTCGAGCCCTCCAACAACGTGCACTACGAAAACGGACTTGCCACTGCCAACCTCCGGTTGTACCACGCTCTGGACGCCTTCTTCACCAACTATGCCTGGACCGAGGCCAACCTCATTGCCAACACAGTGCTTGGCGGGGACTCTGCTTCCACCAAGATGTACGTGGGGGTGGATGTGTGGGGACGGGTGCCGCCCTTGTGCCACAGTGGCTGGCAGGGGAAAGAAGAGTGCGGCAAGGCTGTGGCCGAGATTGCCCGCCACCTGCAGAACACCGCCTTGTTTGCACCGGCCTGGTCGTACGAGGAGTGCCCCCAGGAGTACCACAAACGGGACGCGCGGTTGTGGGCGCCGGTGATGCGGTCCATGGCGCCTGTGGCCGCCACGACGCCTACTGCCGACGGGTGGGTTTTCTACACCAACTTCAGCACCGGCGAGGGCCAGCAGTTCTACGAAGCCGGAGCCGTGCTGTACCCCCACCCGTGGGTGCATACCGGGTTGCAGTTCCCCCAGCCCGAGTGCGGCGTGGTGCAGGGCGGCGCGTACTCCGGAGACCACCACGTGCGCGCGAGCAACACCCGGCTCTTCACGTTTGACCAGGACACAGCCGGTGCCATGAAGGTGCGTGTGGCATACCGCTGCGACGCCGATGCACGGATCACCGTTGGGTCCGCCGAGATCCTTCTCCCTGCGTCCAGGGTGTGGGCGGTGTGGCAGGGCAAGGTGAGCCCGAACAGACTCACCGAGGTGGTGGTCCATCTGCAAACGGTGCATCTTGGCGAGCTCTCCATATGGTGCGGCCAGGGCAGCCTGGCAGCGTACTATGTCGCGCAGGACGGAGTGCCGTCCATGACAGTCCCTGCCCCGCCACACACAACGGTGTACAAAAACGGACTGCGAGCACGGGGCACCGGCACGTGCACGTGACCTGGACCCTGAGACCGCCGACCAGCGGTCTCGCTGTTTCCTGGGTTCCCTGCACGGGACCAAAACCGTAGACAGCCAACGCCACCCTGGGGCTTGGCCGCCGCCTTCCTACGGGGTCTGCACGGCTCCACCGCCCCCCACCAGCACTGTGGCTGTCTGCCGGCCGTGCCTAACTCCGTTGGCGTGGCGAGCGGCGCACCGGGCGCGGCTTATCACCGGTGGCACACAGACGGAGCCACACACGGTGGTCTTTCTCCGCGTCTTATTTCCTTCGCCTGCGTCATATTTCCACACATGCATGTTATTTCCGTTGCCACCTGCAGCAAAGCTGCACGGCTCCAAGTCTTGTCCGGTGGCGCTCTGGCGAGGCGCCGCACGCCACCAGCGGTATATAACCGCTCAAAACACCGTAGAACCGGGCGGGGCCATAGAACTCAACGCATGTCGGACCACGAACACCAAGGCACG
>JAJLZO010000409.1:0-25467 GCA_030572215.1 Limtongozyma cylindracea
CGCGCCCCCCCACCCCCGCACAGCCCTGCTCCGGCACTCGCTCTTCTCACATCCCCGGTCGTGCACACACCGCCCCGCCCGCCAATCACAAGCGCCCGCTTTTTCCACCGCCATCCCTTCTCTTCCCCACCACCAATGCTCAGAAACCAGGCTTCCAGAGTGCTTGCGCGTGCTGTCCGCACCTACGCCACCGAGGCCACGGCCCAGGACTTCCAGCTCCTGCTCACCGTGCCGTACGCCGCCATCTTCAACAAGAAGCCCGTGAAGCAGGTGAACGTGCCCACCATCTCCGGCGAGCTCGGTTTCCTCTCCCAGCACGTGCCGGTCATTGAGCAGTTGGTGCCCGGTGTGGTGGAGGTGATCTTCGAGGGTGCCGAGAGCGAGAAGTTCTTTGTGTCCGGTGGTTTCGCCGCCATGCAGCCCGACAACTTGTTGTCCATCACCGCTGTGGAGGCCTTCAAGCCCGAGGACTTTAGCCCGGAGTCCGTCAAGTCCTTGCTTGCGGAGGCGCAGAAGAACGTGTCGCTGGCGGACGAGGCTGTGGCTGCTGAGGCTGCCATCCAGGTCGAGGTGTTGGAGGCCTTGCAGGGCCTCAAGGCGTAGGCATGTAGATGAATCGAGAGATTGACTGCTGTGTACCAGGTGCCTACGCGACCCCCGCCCGCTACTCCACCCGCCGCCGCTTGCTCGCGGGCTCCTCGGTAATCGCCCGTGCCGGACCAAGCACCTCGGCCACCTTTCCCAACTCCTCCTCCGTCAATGCAAACCCCTCCACCTCCATCAACCACTCCATAGCATCATACCCACCCTCGCCCGGAGCCAATTCCCCCGTGGCCGGCTCCTCCGCTCCGTAATCCCCCCACCGCATGGGCGGGAACCCGCTCTCCTCCTTCACCGCCTTCACCTTGGGAACCGGAGCACTGGGATTCTCCTGGAGATAAAACCCCCGGAGCAAGCACACCGCCTCCAACCGCATCACGCCCGGCACCACCTCATAGGTGCCAAACCGCATCACCAGCCCATTCCCTCCAAACCGATCGTTGGCACACCCAAACACCACGCGCCCCACCCCCGTCTGGTCAAGCGCACTGGCACACATCACACACGGCTCCACCGTCACGTACACCGTCACGTCCGCCCACCAGTCCTTCCCCACCCGCCCGAACCGCGCATACACCTGGTCCATGGCCACAAACTCGGCATGGCGGGTTCCGTTCAACAGGCGGTTGGTGTCGTTGTGAGCAGCCCCCACCACGCCGTGCTCCCGGTGCACTAGCACCACGCCCACCGGCACCTCGTTACAAAACAACGCCGCCAGCGCCACCCGCACCGCCGCCCCCATGTACCGAAAGTGCTGCTCCATGGAGGAGTCAGAAGTTGGGAAAATCCATCTCTTCAACTACAAAGACACTCTACGCGTCGTAGGTGGAGGCACTCACGTTGCCACCCTTGCCGGTCCAGTTGATGTGGATGGCCTTGCCCTCGGGCAAGGTCTCGCTCACCGCCTCGGGCAACACCTGGAAGGTGTGGGCACCAAAGTAGTCTCTCTGGGCCTGCAACAAGTTGGCCGGGAGACGCTCGGACCGGTAGCCGTCGTAGAAGGCCAAGGCCGTGGCAAAGGCCGGGGTGGGGATGCCCGCCTTGACCGCCTCGCCAATGGTGTTGCGCCAGCCCGACTGGGCCTTGGTGATGGCCTTGTTGAAGAAGGGGTGGAACAACAAGTTCTCCAACTCCGGGTTCTCGCGGTACGCAGCGGTGATCTCACCAAGGAACACGGAGCGGATGATGCAGCCGCCGCGCCACATGAGGGCAATGCCGGCGTTGTTCAACTTCCAGCCGTACTCCTTGGCCGCCTCGCGGATGAGCATAAAGCCCTGGGCGTACAGGATGATCTTGGAGGCGTACAAGGCCTGCTCCAAGTCGTCGATGAACTGCTTCTTGTCGGCAATCTTGGAGGCACCGGCGGCCGGGCCGGCAAGCACCTTCAGGGCACGCACACGCTCGCTCTTCAAGGCAGAGAGACAGCGGGCAAACACCGCCTCGCCGATAAGCGTCACGGGCATGCCGAGGTCCAAGGCGTTGATGGCCGTCCACTTGCCGGTGCCCTTCTGGCCCGCAGAGTCGAGAATCTTCTCCACAAGCGGCTTGCCGTCGTTGTCGTTGAACTTGAGAATGTCTCTGGTGATCTCAATGAGGTACAGGTCCAAGACACCCTTGTTCCACTGGGCAAACACGTCGCCAATCTCCGCGTCGTCGAGACCGCCCACGCGCTTCATGAGGTCGTACGCCTCGCTGATCAACTGCATGTCGCCGTACTCAATGCCGTTGTGCACCATCTTGACGTAGTGGCCCAGGCCGGAGGGACCGACCCAGTCGCAGCACGGCTCGCCGTCGCTCTTGGCGGCAATCAGCTGGAAAATGTCCTTGATGTGGGGCCACGCCGCCTCCGCACCACCGGGCATGAGCGAGGGGCCGTAGCGGGCACCCTCCTCGCCACCAGACACGCCCGAGCCCACAAAGAGGATCCCCTTCTTGTCCAACTCCTCGTACCGGCGGTTCGAGTCGGGGAAGTGCGAGTTGCCACCGTCGATGATGATGTCGCCCTTCTCGAGGTACGGCTCGAGCTGCGAGATGAACGCGTCCACGGCGTCACCGGCCTTCACCAACAAGATGATCCGGCGCGGGCGCTTGAGGTTGTCCACCAACTCCTGCACCAGGTGCGCGCCGATGATCAGCTTGCCCTTGGCCTCGTTGGCAAGGAAGTGGTCCACCTTGGACGTGGTGCGGTTGTACGCCACCACCGTGAAGCCGTGGTCGGCCGCGTTGAGAATGAGGTTCTGGCCCATGACCGCAAGGCCAATGAGTCCGATGTCGCCACTGGCGGCGTTAGTATTGCGGGGAGGCATTGGACACGTGTGCATACGTAGGAGTAACCATTGTGTGGAGTGTGCAATTTCGGAAGGCTCGGGGGGCGGCGGGGGGTTTATATACCGTCGGATTCGTAAGCAATGCGGCGGAGATGCGTCGACCGGAGCGATTAGGTAAGCGTGGGGAAGGAGCTATCGGGAAACCTGCCGGAGGCCGAGAAAACTTCCGGCGGGGGTCCGAGGCGGCGGTGCGGGTTCGTGGCGGTGCAGAAGCGGTGCAGACGCGGCGCGGCGTGCGGCGCGGGGTCCAGGGTGCACGGCTGAAGCCGTGTTTTATGTTTGCGGTTCCCCGTGCCGGAAACCCGCGTGGGTGGCTGTGGCCCCTGGCTGGTGGCCGTGACTACCCCGCCAATTAGTGCCGCCGTGCCGACTGCGTAGTTGCAGAGTAGACAGAACACGTAGCGCCGGAGTAGTGCCTCCCGGCGCCTGCCCAGCACCCGCCCACCCCACCACCGTCCCGTGACTCCACCTCACCTGATGCACGGAACACCATCTCCCGATGCCCAATCCCATCTCTTAAATACCCCCCCGGCTCTCTGTCCTTCCCCCCTCCCCACCCCCATGTCCTACATCTCAGGCCCGGCGTTTGTGCTGACCGCCACCGACTCCGCCACGGCGTTCCACGCCGCCATTGGCTTCTACACCGCTCTCGGCTTTCGGCCCGTGCGCCGCTTCAGCCGGGCCGACTCGGCTGCCGACCACCGTGCCGGCGTTGCCCTCGATCTGGTGGCCGAGTGCTGGATGCAGGCGTTCCCCACCGTGCCCACCTCTCCCGAGGGCATTGTGGTGCCTGCCCAGGAGCACGGCGAAAACCTCTCGCCCGGAGCCGTCGTGAAGCTCCGGCTCGTGGACTCCGCCCCGCCCGCGTCTGCCGCCGCCGTGGTGTTCTCCACCCCCGACTTGGCCGCCGTGGAGACCGCCATTGCCGCTGCCGGCCTCACCGCCACCTCCTCACCCACCAGCATCACCACCACCGACCCCACCGGCACGCCCGTGGCGTTCCACCTCGCCAGCATTGCTGCCGCCAAGCCCGCCCCCCACGTGCACCACACCGGTCTGAGCACACCGGCCCCGCAGTATGCCAAGCGCATTGCCGTCATGACGTCGGGCGGCGACGCCCAGGGCATGAACGCCGCCGTCCGCGCCGTGGTCCGCGCCGCCATCCACCACCGCTGCCAGGTGTTTGGCATCTTTGACGGCTACGACGGCTTGGTCAAGGGCGGCGACGCCATCCGCGAACTCCACTGGAGCGACGTGCGCGGCTGGCTCTCCGAGGGCGGCACTCTCATCGGCACCGCCCGCAACGCCGAGTTCCGCGAACGGCCCGGCCGCTTGAAGGCTGCCCGCAACCTCCTTGCCCTCGGCATCGACGCGCTTGTGGTGGTGGGCGGCGACGGCTCCCTCACCGGCGCCGACCGCTTCCGCCACGAGTGGCCCAGTCTCGTGACGGAAATCATCCAGACCGACGGCTCCGTGCCGCTGCCCCACCACGCCCTGCAGCTCGCGGTGGTGGGACTCGTGGGCTCCATCGACAACGACATGGCCATGACCGACACCACCATCGGCGCCTACTCCCTGTTGACGCGCATCTGCGAAATGGTGGACTACATCGACGCCACCGCCACGCTGCACCTGCGGGCCTTTGTGGTGGAGGTGATGGGCCGCCACTGCGGCTGGTTGGGTCTCAACGCCGGACTTGCCACCGGTGCCGACTACATCTTCATTCCCGAGCGGCCTGCCCGCAGCGGCCACTGGCAGCACGACCTCCAGATCGTGGCCAAGCGCCACCGTGCCCACGGCAAGCGCAACACCACGGTGATTGTGGCCGAGGGAGCCATCGACGACGAGCTCAACCCCATCACCGCCGAGCAGGTCAAACAGGCGTTGGTCGACCTTGGGCTCGACACCCGCATCACCACGCTCGGCCACGTCCAGCGCGGCGGCACCGCCGTTCTGTTTGACCGCTACCTCGCCACGCTCCAGGGCGTGGAGGCCGTCAAGGCCGTGCTCGACATGACCCCGGACACCCCGCTGCCCATGATCGGCATCTGCCGCAACGAAATCGTGCGGGTGCCGCTCGTGGAGGCGGTGGCCGCTACCCAGAAAGTGGCGGCCGCCATCGAGGCCAAGGACTTTGACGGCGCCATGGCGTTGCGCGACCTGGAGTTTGCCCAGGCGTACGACACCTTCCTTGCCACCCGCATTGCCGACGAGTCCGACGCCAACCTCCTGGACACCCCCTGCACCGTGGGCGTGATCCACGTGGGTGCCCCCAACCTGGGCATGAACCCCGCCACGCGCGCCGCGGCGCTCTACGCCATCTCCCGCGGCCACCGCCTTGTGGCCATCCGCGGCGGCTTCTCGGGGTTGATTGCCCACGGCAAGGAGCTGCTCCATCAGCTCAAGTGGATCGACGTGGAGGCCTGGCACTCGCTCGGCGGACTGGAGATTGGCACCAACCGCCTGCTCCCCAACCAGGACTTGGGCAAGGTGGCCTATGCTCTCCAGGCCCTGGGCATCCACGGCTTGATCATCATCGGAGGCTTCGAGGCCTTCACGGCCGGCAAGCAGCTCCAGGAGGCCCGGCTGCAGTACCCAGTGTTCCAGATGCCCATCACCGTGATTCCTGCCACCGTGAGCAACAACGTGCCTGGCACCGAGTACCTGCTCGGGCTGGACACGTGCTTGAACATTCTCGTCAACTACTGCGACGCCATCAAGCAGAGCGCCGCGGCGCTGCGGCGCCGGGCCTTTGTGGTGGAGGTGCAGGGCGGCAACTCGGGCTACGTGGCTGCCACCTGCGGCTTGGTCACGGGAGCCCTCACGGTGTACACGCCGGAACAGGAGCTCGATCTTGCACGGGTGTCGCAGGACGTGCTGCTCATCTGCGAGCTGTTTGCCAACGACCAGGGCGAGAACCGCGCCGGACGCATCATCATCCGCAACGAAAAGGTGCTGAAGGTGTGGAGCACCGATCTCCTCGGAGCCGTGTTCAACGAGGCGGGGGGCGCCCGCTTCGAGTGCAAGACCGCCATTCCCGGCCACGTGCAGCAGGGCGACATGCCCACCGCCATGGACCGCGTGCGCGCCACCCGCTTTGCCGTCAACGCCGTGCTGTTCATCGAGCTGGCCGTGGGCGGCAAGCCCCACCCCAGCACCGCCGTGGTGCTCGGCATCATCGGCAGCGAGACCCGCTACTCGGACATCGCCACGCTCTGGCACAACGAAACCGACGCCGCCAAGCGCACCAGCACCGTGGTCCACTGGGACAAAACCTTGGAGTTGGTGGAGGTGTACAACGGCCCCATACGCGTGGCAGAGGCTTAGCCGCGGCCGTGCAGCCCCGTACATATATTTGTTCTATGCAAGTCCCACGTTTGCTCCCACATGGCCGACGCCCGTCTGATTGATCCCCGGGCGCCCTCGCCCGCGCCGGACGACTTTTCGCGGGCCACGCTCTCCACGCTCACGCGCCACCTCAACGACGACGACTCGCTTGCGCGGGCGGGCGGCGACACCACCCGCGACCTCTACACCCTCCGCCGGCCCAGCGTGCGGCGCACCGTGTCGGACGACGGCGTGGCGCTGACGCGGCTGCGGCTGCTGCTGGTGTCCATGCCGCTGGCTGCCGACATCCGCGCGCCGGGCGGGTTCCGCCGCCAGTTTGTCTACGCCCAGACCCACCAGGCCAACTTCACCCGCAACTTTGTCGAGTTTCTTGCCTTGTACGGCCACTTTGCCGGCGAGGACTTGGAGGAGCTGGACGACGAGAGCAGCGACACCACGCCGTTGCTCGAGCCGTCCGTGCCGCAGATCCCCTTGGTGTACCGCCGCGTGGAGCTTGCCCTGACCACCAAAACGCTTCTCCTTCTCCTCAAGGCCTTCATTGGCACCGGCGTGCTCTTTCTCCCGCGCGGCTTTGCCAACGCCGGCTGGGCCGTGGCCAGCGGACTCCTTGTGTTTTTCAGCATTGTCTCCTTCTACTGCTTCCTCCTTCTCATCGACACCAAGCACGTTACCGGCGTGACGTCGTATGGCGGCGTGGGCAACGCCCTCTACGGCCGCGCCATGCGCAACGCCATTCTCACCGCCATTGTCTTTTCCCAGCTTGGCTTCAGCGCCGCGTACATTGTCTTTGTCCTGGAGACCCTTGGCAACGTGCTCTCGCCGTTGGTGTGTGTCCGCGACCTGCTCGTCTGTTCCGGCGGCTCGCTCTCCTCCACGCTTCTCATTCTCGTGCAGGTGCTGATTCTCTATCCCTTGGCACTTACCCGCAACATTGCCAAGCTCTCGGGCCCGGTGCTTGTGCTGAACGCCTTCATCTTCATTGGCATTGTGTACGTGTTTGTGTACGCCAGCGGCCACATTGTTGCCCACGGCGTGGCCTCCGGGGTGGCGGTGGCGCGGCCGCAGTGGCTGATCTTTGTCGGCACCGCCGTCTTTTCCTACGAGGGCATTGGCCTCCTTCTCCCCATCGAGGCCACCATGAAACACCCGCGCCAGTTCACCCCGGCCCTCACCGTCACCATGGCAATTGTCACCACGGTGTTTGTCACCATTGGCGGCTTGTGCTACGCGGCGTTTGGCGCCAGCACCGAAACGGTGGTGTGGCGCAACCTCCCGCTGTCCTCCCCCGCCGGGGCGCTTGTGCAGGTGTTGTATGCCACCGCCATCATTCTCTCGGCCCCGCTCCAGCTCTTCCCGGCCATCCGCATTCTTGAAACCGCCCTCTTTGGCAAGCTGCTGGGCAAGCGGCTGGCCGGCGTCAAGTGGGCCAAAAACGCCTTCCGGGCTCTCGTGGTGGCACTCACCATGGCTCTTGCCACGGCCGGTGCCGGCGACTTGGACCACTTTGTCCTGTTGGTGGGCAGCTTGGCGTGCATCCCGTTGATCTACATCTTCCCGCCGTTGTTGTACACCCGTGCCCGCGGCCCCGCTCCCGCCCCGCTCGCCATCCTCGCCCTCGGTGCCCTCATGATGGTGTACACCATGTGGGAGAATGTCCGCAGCTGGTAGTGACGTAACCATAAATCGCGTCGCTGTCATGTGACCTCATCCCATCCTTATCCTTGCCACTCTTCCCATGGCAGACCAATTCACCCTGATCCAGTGGGACCGCGAGGAGGTGGCTCCGGCTCCCCAGACGCCGGAATTGGGCTCGGTGAGCGAGGAGGTGGAGGATGAACCGGTCTCCCCGGCCTCGCCCGCACCGGCGCCTGTGTCCACACCGGCGTCCCCCACCACCGCCACCGCCACATACTACATCCGCACCACGGTGGGCGACCCGCAGATCACCCAGCAGCCCACCCACTTCATCCTGTACCTCATCACCACCGAAACCAACAACCCGGCCTTCCCGCTGCTGCACCTCCTGATGCGGCGCCGGTTCCTGGACTTTGAGTTTCTCTACCAGTGTCTTGTGCTGGACTACCCCACACTTCTCGTGCCGCCGCTTCCCGACAAGCACAACTTGACCTACCTCAAGGGCGAGAGCAGCCGGTTTCTGGACGAGTTTGTGGCCCGCCGCCAGCGCGCCTTGGACATTTTTCTCTCGCGCGTGCTTGCCCACAAGGTGCTCAGCTCCAGCAAGGCCGTGGTGGTGTTTCTCCTGCTGAAGGACTGGCTGGTGTACAAGCGCAACTTGACCGTCACCACCGACGAGCCCACGGCTGTGGACGCCTTGACCGAGACCCTCATGAATGCCTTCAAGAAGACAGAAGAAACCAACGAGGACATTCTCGCCATCCACGAGAAGCTCAACCGCTTGAACGACAACTTGAGTCGCATCACCAAGGTGTTTGAGCGCATCGGCGCCAAGAGCGGCCAGCTCGGCGACAACTACGCCGCGTTCCAGCAGAACTTGGCACGCATCCGCGCCATTCTGGTGGACGGAGCCCTCACCGGCGACCTCGAGGCGTTTGCCACCGGCATCGACCACGTGGCCCACGGCTTGGGCCAGTACGCCCAGTTTGTCGACCAGCAGTTCACCACCAGTCTTGCGCTGCTTGTGCAGCTCATTGTGGCCTTCAAGCGGCTCCTCAAGCTGAAACAAGAACGCAAGTTGGACCTCGAGCTGCTCACCGGCTACCTTGCTGATTACCGCTACGAGAAGAACCGGCTCATCACCAGCTCAGGCCACGCCACCGGTGCCCGGCTGTACTTGATGCACAAGCTTGACGACCTCAAGGGCGTGAACCACGAACAGGCGCGGCTGCTCAAGTTGAGCAAGTTGGACGACAAGATCGCCACGTTGGAGGCCGAGGTGGCACTGCAGGAACAGTTGCTCGAGGAGTTCGAGGCCACCTTGCTCAAGGAGTGGACCTATTTTGAGCAAGTCACCAGCAAGGAGTTGAAACAGAGCTTGTTGCAGTTGTGCGATGTGAATGTGGAGTATTACAAGGGCGTCGTGGACAAGTGGCGCGAGGTCGAGAAGCGCTTGGACAATGAGAAGCTGCGGGGCGCTGCCGGGCCCCTGCTCACGTCCCCTCTGGGAGTTCCACCGACATAGCAAACACACTTCGAACACACCAGTCCCAGTCCACCACCACGGCCCGCACACCGGCCTTGCTGCACGCCCGGCCAAACCCTTCCACCAACCGCTGGTCCTCCTTGGCAGCCACAAGCACCCGCACGCCCGGACTCCACTCCCCGGGCTCGCCGGGTTTTTTGGTCACCACCACCTCGGCTCCGTGGGCCTTGAGGATGTTGGCTGGCGCCGTGCCGCCCGGAAGGTTCTTGCTGACGAGAAGGGTGTGCGAGGCAAAGAGACCGCCTGCGGGCCGCCGGGCAATCACCTCATGGAGCAGCAACCCTCCCACCACGCTCTTCACCTCGCCGGGCACCCGGGCGTCGAGGGAGTAGGCCTCCGTGTCCACGTCTCCGGCCGCTGCTTTTTGCAAAAACACCGGGTGGAGAACATGCTCCACGCGGGCCAACCCGCAGAGAAACTTCTCGGTGCGCACCGGCTTGGGCGATATGAGGGCCGTTGCTTGTTCGAGGTGGTCCACGGCCACCACCCCCACCTCGGCAAGCCGCTTGGTTTCGTTGGGCGAGAGCTCCACCGCCACGCCGGTGAGAATGTACCGGAGCGCCGGTGCTGCGTCCGGGGGCGACGACGCGTGTTTGAGCTGCTTCTGCTGCCACTCCTCAAACAAGGGCGCGTTCTTGTTGTGTTTGCGGGCCTGGAAGTAGTTTTCCGCATCCATGTCCACGTGGATCTTGGCCTGGGCCTTGAGTTTGGCCGAGCGGCCGCGGGCAGGGGTGGAGGCCTCCGCCTGTGACGAGTGGTCCCGCAGCGAGGATGCGGCCTCGGCCTGTGACGAGAGGTCCCGAGCTGGTGTGGCGCCCCCGGACGGGGATGGCAGGGGCGGCGGTGACAGAGCAATCGCAGGACGCGACCGCGGAGGAGTCTCTGTTCGCGGGGGGGTTTCTGCCCGCGGCGGCGACAGCGTGATCACCACGTCGGGACCCGGCCGCGGCCTCTTCCTCTGCTTCAGGATCTTTACCCGTGCTGCACCCAACGGCTCCTCTGCAGCCCCCACCGCGTACTCCTCCTCGTTCACCCGCCGCTCCGCCACATAGCATTCCTCCACCCACCGGTGGTTCACCACCGGTACGCCCCACTTGGCAGCGTGTTCACACTTGGCTCCCTCCACCCGGGGACACACCAAGTGGGTGTTGCTCGGCTTGAGGGTTTTGGAAAACACTCCTCCAAGCGCCACCACCAACTGCTCGAGATACACACGGCCGTCGCCGCGGTAGTTGGAGATGGCCACCACACACCCCGCCAACGGCCGCACGGCCTTGCTCACCCACGGGTAGCAGTCCAACGAGGTGGCGGCCCGCGGCGTGCCCCGGAGACTCGCAAGCATCCACTCAAACGTGCCCACGGTGCGGGCCCCCACGGTGGCGTACACCGGGTCGTCGCGCAGGTTGCACACCACCACCAGCGCCTCGTCCACCGAGGGCGCAACGCGGCCGCCCAGTGCTGCCACCACGAGACGCACCGCCTCCACAAGGTCTGCCGAGAAGGGCTGGAAGGTGGAGATGTACACGGTGCCTGGGGGCTGGGCCAGCGGCACCACCGCCACCGGGCTGGACGCTCCGGCCGCCAAGCCGTACCGGGTGTCGTCCACCTCGCGACCCTGCTTGAAGCAGTCCACAAGCCACTGGAACCCGACAATGGCAATGCGGGTTTCGTTGTAGTCCTGGTCGTTCTGTTTCTCGGTGTTGTAGCCCTCCGCCACCACCACCAACTCGTCGTTCTCGCTGCTGGACACAAGGTGGGTGGTGTTTTTCGTGAGCTGCGACAGACACTGGCCGCCCATGGCCCGCACCACGGCCGCCGTGGCGTCCCGCTGGCGCGCCAGCACGCACGGCGCCACACACACCACCACGCGGTGGAGCGGAAGCGCGGCGGTGCTGAAGCGGTTGCTCGGCACCACCCGGCGCTGGGCGTACAGCGCAAGCACAAACTCCGGCGTCACCACCGGCACCATGGCCGCGGTGGCGGCAGCGTACCCGCCAAAGTCGGTGGTGGCGGCAACCACGATCGAGAAGCGGCTGGGATCAACACCCGGCGTGTGCAGAGTCACCTCGGCGCCGTTGGCCTGGAGGATCTCCTCCACCTGTCCAAGCTCATGCTCGTCCACCCCCACCGGCACCACGAGAAAGTGGTAGGTGCGGAAGAGCCCCAATGCCTCCACCTGGGAGGCTGCCGCAGACATGAGACAGAGTGCGCGTGTTGACGCGTAAGCGATGAGCCTACAAAACTGCTTGCAGCCTATGTCTAGCCAAAAATGGAGATGCCGGTGTCGGCGGGCTCGTCTTCCTCGGGCTCGTCCTCGCCCATGTCCACCTGCTGGCCCAACAACCCGGCAAACAACTCGTCCATCTGCCAGCCGTCCCACTTGAACGGACGCACCGGGGCAAAGCTCTGCAACGGCTCCTGCACCTCGAACCGGAGCTTGCGGCCCTTGCTGGCACGGGTGTCCACGTGCCGGTGCACCTTGGAGTGGCTCAGACCCACCACCTTCAGACCGGCCGCTGTGGGGTTGGCCGCCTCGAGCCGCCCGGCAATCACGTCGTTCAACAAGACGCGGTAAAAGTCTTCGTCGTCAAACACGAACCGGTTTTCGCCCGAGTCGGCCACGGCGGCGGCCGGCACGTCGGCGTCCGACTCCACAGCCTCCTCGGCGTCGGGCGTGTAGCCCAACGGCGTGGCGCCGCGGCGGTTGAGCCGGGTGCGCTTCACCAACCGCTCCATGTCGCGGAGCTGCTGCTGCACCTGGACTTCGGCCAGCTGGTTCACCACCTTGAACTTGGCGGCGTTGAGGGCCGCGGTGCCCAGCAGCTGCAGCACCTTGTGCAGCCACTTGGCAAGCACGCTGGCGCGGTAGCTGGCAAGCGAGGCGTCGTATGCCGCCGAGTCGGCAAGGGCTGTGGCGAGCGTGTCGTGGGGCCGCTTGCGGGAGGAGGCGCCGGGAATGTTGTCGCGAGTGTGGAGACGTTCGCGCAAGCGGTGGATCAGGGAGAGGAGGTTGAGGGACGCCTGGCGGGCGGCGGCAAGGAGCTCCAGGGAGTCTTCGGAGGCAAACTCCTCGAAGGTTTCGGCCGAGAGGGGGAGGGTGTTCAGGGCTGCGAGGGCCTTTTGGATCTTGATGCGGGAGTCGACGATGGCGTCGTAGACCTTGCGTTGGGACATGATGGCGTAGCCCTTGATGCTGTCGCTGGTGGCGGTGGCCGAGAGGCGTGAGAGGTGGTGCAGGCGTTCGGAGGAGATGAGGGCGGAGAGGGCGTTGGAGTCGTGGGGCGGGGGTGGGGAGGAGGAGCTGGGGTTGCTGTCCTCGGAGTCACTTGCCTCGGAGTCACTTGCCTCGGAGTCACTTGCCTCGAGCTCACTTGCCTCGAGCTCACTCCCCTCGAGCTCACTCCCCTCGAGCTCACTCCCCTCATCCTCACTCCCACTCCCATACAACTCGCCACGCGAAACAACCCCCCCCACATACTTCCCCTTCAACACCTCGCCCCGACGAAGCGACGACTTCCCCACCTTCACATAGTGCTCCCGCCCCCCCGCATCACTCTCCCCACTCTCACTCACATCATCCCGCATCCCCACATCCTCAATATCATACTCCTTCTGCGGCTTCGCAAACTCCCGGATCTCGTCCGCCAACAGCTTCAGCTTAGCCATGAAGAGCGATGAGGTGAAAAAAAATGTCGCATCGCCTGTGCGGCTGCACACCAACGCACGGCGCTGCACGGCGCTGCACCCCAACGCACAAGGCGATCGCAGCCCCGGAAATACCTTTTGGGTTGCTTGTCGTTCTTGGCACGCTGCCCCGTCAACATGTCTTCCTCTCTGAACCCCCTGAAACCAGCAGACCCCTCGGCCTCCGGCTCGCCCGCCCACTCGCCCGCCCACTCGCCCGCCTCGGAGAACCTCGACGAATTCGCCGCCGCCGACATTCCCCTGGTGGTCCGCGAACCGCTGTTGTACGACCTGGAGGAGGAAGAGGATTTTGTGCAAAAGTTTGGCGCCGTCCAGGTGGAGTACATCCGCCGGCCGCCGCGGTCGCGGTTCTTCACCCGCCCCCACGCCCTCAACTACTTTTTCCAGGGAAAGCTCTACCGCACCAAGGGAGAACGCGGGCTGTCGTTTGCCGAGCTCTTCCTCGACTTGTTGTACGTGGGCATCGTCGCCAACCTCGCCACCACCGCCACAGAGCATGCCAGCGCCGCCCTGCTTCTCCAGTACTGTCTTCTCTTCCTCGGCGCCTTCCAGGTGTGGGCCGACATCCGCGACTTCATGAACTACTACTACACCGACGACTTGTCCCAGCGCATGTACTTTCTCTGGGCCATCTGTCTCTTGGCCATCTACGCCAACAACGCCGCCACAGTGCTCGAGTCCCACTCCAGCACCGCCATGGTGGTGGTGCCCTATCTCTTGATGCGGCTCCTGTTGGCAGTGAGCTTGTGGTGGTACCTGTTCTACATCAAGGAGCACCGGCCGCAGATGCGCCTCTACGCCTCCGGCGTGGCAGCGATTGCGTGTGTGTGGATCTCGGTGATTTTCGTGCGCACCCGGGCCAAGGTGGGCATCTCCATTGCCTTGTACGTGTTGGAGGCGTTGTGGTTCTGCTTCTGCTACCACCCGTGGGTCAAGAAGAACATCCTCAAGGCCGAGTACCACACCGCCCTCAACATCGAGCACGAGGTGGAGCGCTACTCCGCCTTCTATGTTATTGCCATCGGTGAGTACCTCACCAAGATCGTCAGCAACTCCCCTGCCGGCGAGGGCATCCACCTCGCCATGTGGCGCATGATCATGGTGGCCATCATTGCCTACGTGCTCATGACCTTGTACTTCAACGGGGACGGTGCCGTGACTGCCACCCACCCGTTGCGCCGCAACGCCCACACCGCGTGTCTCTGGATCTACGGCCACATTCCCTTGATTGCCGGCTTGATCTTGTCTGCCGACGCGGCTGGCGACTTGATCAAGCGCGGCGGCCACACCTACAAGCACGAACACGAGGAGGCCCTGGAGGAGGCCCTGGAAACCGCCTTGGAGTCGGCCGCTGCCCACGCTGCCCAGGTGGTGATCAAGGCCGTGGAGTCGGTGGTGGAGTCGGCCGTGGAGCACGCCACCTCGGTGGTGGAACACGCCACCTCGGCCGTGGAGTCGGCTGCCGGACACGCCACCGCCACCAGCGAGGCCACCGCCGAAGCCGCCCACGGCGAGTCCGAGCACGAGCCCCTGCTCTACGCCCTCCTGTTCTTCTTCACCGGCGGCATCTGCGTCGCGCTCTTTGCCCTCACGCTTCTTGCCGCCATCTGCAAGGAGAACCCCATCCACCCCAAGACCGGCCAGCCCACCCACCGCGTGAACAAGTGGTTGCGCATCCTCCCGCGCGTCCCTGTGGGCATCATCATCCTCTGCCTCCTGTTTGCCGAGATGACCACCACCCGGCTCATTGGCTTGACCACCTTGTGTCTTGGCGTGTTGTTTGTGTACGAGTTGTTTGTCATGTCGCCCGAGTGCCTTCCGCCCCAGGCCCCCGAGGTGGCCGACGACAACGGCGTGGCGGTGATTGCCTCCGGTAGAGCGTAGAGCCACAGCCCTCTATCCAATGTTTGTGTATCCAGATCCCACCGCTACATGCGCAACTGGGCCAATCTCCCGGCAATGCCGTCCACGTTCCCCGCGGCCCTTTCCTTCTTGCGCCTGCTCGCCAACTTGCCCTTCAGCACCGCGTCACTGGCATCCTTCAACCGCTGCACCTCCGGGTTCTTTTTCACCAAGCGCCGCCCGCCCTCCACCTCCATCGTGTCCAAGAACTCGTCCAACATGCTCTCAAAGTCGGCCCGCTCGCCCGCCATCAGAAGCGGCGCAAGCTCCTGCGTGGCGTTTGCCTCCTCCTCCTCCTCGTACGTCTGGGTCATGGTTTCGTACCGGTCGTCAAGCAACGTCATGCCCTCTGTGCGGTGGAGCGCCGAGCTCGTCATCAGGAACAGCAGCGTGTCGGTCATGGCGCCCTTCTTCTTGCGACTCTTGCCGGTGCTCTTGGACGGAAGCAGTGCCACCGTGTCTCCCATCTCCAGCCCCTCGTACTCGTCGTCCAGGTCCCACGGGTTGTCCACCTTCTTCTGCAGCTTCTGGAACCGGGCAAAGTCCTGTTCCCACCCCCCCACACCGCTCTCGCCCCCATCACTGTCGTATGCTGCGTACTCGTCCTCCACGTTGTCCATGTCCCACTCGTCGTACTCCTCTTCGTCTTCGTCCGCCTCGCCGCCTGCAAGCAACGTGGCAAACACCTCGTCGTCCTCATCCGGAGCCTGCGTTTCCAAGTATGCCTCGTCGTCCAACGCTCCCAACACCTCGCGCAACGCCGGGTCCATGTCGGGCTGGAACCCCGCAATCGAGTCCGGCACGTTCTGCTGTTCCTGGTAGCTCCGGAGCACCGGCTGGTTGCTGGGAGCCTCCAACAAGTCCTCCTTGAAGACAATCCCCGTCTTGGTTCCCCGCTCGGGCTTTTCCTTCTTGGCAATGTACGTGCCGTCCAGCTGGCCCATGGGCCGGAGGTGCTGCATGTAGTCGTACTTGGAGTCGTCGTAGGTGATGCCGTAAATGGCTGCCTCGCCCTCGTTCCCGCGGATCGTGCCGCTCTCCAACTCGGGTGCCAACGCCGCCTCCAACTGCTTGGCCGTGCGCACGTTGGCCACCGGCTTGGCGTTCGGGTGGTTGGGGTTCGCCACCGGCACAAACACCCGCTCCAGCGCCTCGCTGTCATGGTACAACGGGTCGTCGTGCGCCCGGTACACCATGGCGTACGTCTGGGCCTTCTTCTTGTCGAATCTCTGGCGAGGCATGAGTGGTGGGGAGATCGAGATTTTTTTTCTCGCGATGAGATGAGCTGGCGGCTACATGAAGGTGACCATCAAGCAGTGGCACCAGGTGGCGACGTGGCACTGGGAGGTGGGCAGCGACGATTTGTGTGGCATTTGTCGCGTTCTGTTTGATGGCACGTGTCCCGAGTGTCGGTTTCCGGGCGACGGCTGTCCCATGGTGGCGGGAGGGTGCACCCACCACTTTCACGAGCATTGTATTGACAAGTGGTTGAACCAGGAGAGTGCCAAGGGGGTGTGTCCAATGTGTCGTCAGGAGTGGGTGGTTCTGGGCGAGGGCGGTGAGAACGAGGGTGGCGAGAACGAGGGTGGCGAGAACGGGGATGGCGAGAACGAGCGTTAGGGAGTGGAGGCGTAGGCGTAGGTGTTTGGGTCGTGCGTGCACTATCAATTGGCATTCATCATGAGCGAGCGCGAGAGCGAGGAAGTTGGGGTGGTGGCTGGTGAGGAAGCGGTGGCTGGTGCCGCAGAGCTGGGTGCTGTGGTGGAGAGTGAGGTGACAGAACAGGAGGATCAGGTGGGTGAGAGTGTTGCTGCGGGGAAAGAGACACCCATTGGCACCGAGACGGCTGAAGAGCCGGGAAGCGGAGAGGCCGGGACGGAGGCGGAGGCGGCAGGCGAGGCCATGGCCGTGGAAGACGGAGATTCTGCCAATGGAGCTGGTTCTGCCGTGAGTGAGGAACCGGTGGCCGAGGACGAGGAGTCGGCACCGGCGGAGGTATCGGAGGACACGAGCGAAGCCGGCGCGGAGACACATGGAGACGACAGAGACAGGGAGCAAGACAAGGAGAGAAGCGGAGAACAGGACGAGGAGAGCAGAGAACAGGACGTGACGCCAGACTCACCGGAAACCACGGCTGAGGCCTCCGCTGCCCCTCCCGAATACTCCTCCCTCACCTCCACCTCCCTCACCTTCTCCCCCCTCTTTGCACTCCCCCCCGACACCACTCCCACCGCCCTTGCGTCCCACGCGTCCCACATCTACCTCGGCACCTCGTCCGGCTCCCTCCTCCACTTTTTCCCCACCCCCGACTACATCCTCGTGTCCCGCATCGAGGTGGCCCCGCACGCCATCACCCTGCTTGCCATCGTTTCCCAGTCCGAACTCCTTGCCGTTCTCTGCAACGCCACTGTGTCCTTCTACCGCCTCCCCGAACTCACCCCCGCCAACATCGGCCGCATCCGCGACACCGTCTCCATGGCTGCCGACCCCGCCGCCGACTCCACGTCGCTTGTGGCCTTCTCCAAACTGGCCATCCGCCGCATCGACACCGCCGACCGCCTCAAGCTCTCCCGCGAGGTGGCCTACAAAAACAGCGTGTGCGGCATGACCAGCGGCTCCCACGTCGTCGTGGCCTCCACCAGCCACTACGACCTTGTCGACACCCTGCGGGCCCAGAAAATCCCCCTTGCACCCGCCGGCACCGCACCCTGCATTGCCCGCGTTCACCCGCTGGGACACCAGGAGTTTCTCCTCGTGCTGGCCGAGCTGGACAGCGACCCGGCTCTCGGCATGGTGGTGGACATCCACGGCGACAGCACCCGCAGCCCCGTGGTGTGGGACCACGCCCCAAGCCTGGTGGCGGTGGAGTTTCCCTATGTCCTTGCCGCCTCTCCCAACAACCTCGTCACCGCGCTGCTGCTTGCCACCTCGGACAGCGTCCAGCAGTGGCAGTTTGCCCTCCCCGTCACCGTGGCCAATGTTTCCCACGGACTTCTCCAGCCCAGCAGCGACATGGCCGTGGTGGCAGCCGAGGTGCCGCTTTGGGGCGATGCTCCCCTGCTGCTGGCCCCAGCCGAGCCCGCCACCACTGCCCACCACACCTTGGTGTACACCCCGTCCACCGTGTACCTTGTGCAAACCCCGCTGTTGTGGGAACGGGTCACCAAGTCGTCGCTTGACGTGGTGGTGGCAGAAGCCGGCGGGGCCTTGCCCGTCCACAAGCCGCTTCTCAGCATGTATGCCGCCACGGCTGCTCTTCTCGAGCTGCAGCTCGACCAGGCGTTTGAGATCTGGGCAGGGCTCGACCCCCAGATTCTCCAGCCGCCTCCTGCCATGCTTGCATACATTGCCAGCGTCCGCTGGGAGGACGCTCTTCCAGGCGAGTGTCTTGTGCCCCGCGGCGTGATGCCCATCGTGACACAGGTGCGGGAGCTGTACTCTGCCAACGAACCGCTCCAGCAGTTTGTGCTGCTCATGTTGGCGCAGTGGGTGGAGGCCGGTGCCGAGCCCGCCGTGGAGGTTGCGTTTGTGTGCGAGGCGTTTGCCCGGGACGATGCCGAAGCGGTGGCGCGTGCGGCGGCCGACAAGCATCTTGGCGGGGCCAGCATCCCGGTTCTCCAGGCCCGGCACCAGTTCCAGCTTGTGTGCGCCTTACTCGAACAGACCAACCAGTGGCTGCTTCTGTTGGAGTTGATGCGGGAGATGATTGACGGGGACAAGGCGGTGGACACGCCCCCCACGCTTGATGCGCTTGTGTCACGGTTGGTGCAGCACCCCCAGGACCCGGCCCACTGGCTGGCGTGGTTGGTGCAGCGCTCCCCGGAGCTTGCCTTGGCGTACTGGCAGTCGCTCCCCGACCCCGACCAACACATGGTGCTTGCAGCGATTGGCACCATGGAGCTGGGATCGCAACTGGTCGTGAGGGTGAGGTTTCTCCGCAGCATCCACGCAGACGGTCTTCTTGCTGGCGAGCTAGTTCGGATCTGCACCGAGGTTTCGCAGGCACTTGGATCTGCTCTCGCGGCGTTCCACACCCAGTACCGGGCGCTGGGCGGCAAGTTGGGCTATTTGCAATACGTCGGCGTGATGCTCCCGCGGGCCGCCGCATCCGCGCCGCAGCTCGTGGACTTTTTCACTGCCCTCCAGGAGTTGTACTCCATGTTGGTTGGTCCAAACGGAGCCGAGGTGGCTGCCACAGTGGGTGCCGAGGTTGACACCGAGTCTCCCGCCATGGCATACATCACTGCGGCGTGTCAGTGGCACTCCAACAACCTTGCCGGCAGCATGAACACGCTCTTTGCCCTTGGTGACTACCCCGGGTGCGAGGCGCTTGCCGGGAGCTTGCTTCTCCCCATGCAGATTGCAAGCACTTGTGCCGCCCAAAAGACAGCCACCCGCCGTGTGCTCTGTCGCCAGCTCTTTGATCTCTACCTCACGCTCCCCAACCCGCCGATGGTGGGGTTCCTTGCTCAGTTTGGCAGCGAGCTTGACTTTTCCGGGGTGCTTGCCACGCTCGACGACCGTTTCAGCGTGGCGAGCATGGAGCAGGTGTTGGTGCGTGGTTTGGTGGATCTTCAGTCGGCTCTCGACAAGAGCATCCTTGCCAAGGGACTCGCGCGACAGGAGAACAAGGAGTGGCGCGAGCGGCTAGCCCGCGTGGCGCGTCGGTAGCACGACCGGTGCATGACGTCTATGTACACTACAACATCCCCAACAACCGCAACACGTAGTCGATCCAGATGCCGAGGAAAAAGATCCCGCCGGTGTTGATGTTGCTGCGGAAGTGCTTCCAGCAGTCCTCCACGTTGTCCAAGTCCACGTCGCGGATCATGCGCCAGATGCGGTAGAACCCCCACGCACACCCGCCCCAGAACCCGGGCCCCATGCCTGCAAGCACACCGGCCGTGGCGTAGCTGGCAAACTGCACCGCCGTGAGCCCCACGAAGATCGGCTTGGACTTGTCCCCCCACGCCAACGCCGTGCTCTTGATCCCTGCCTTGATGTCGAACGCCTTGTCC
The DNA here is from genome assembly GCA_030572215.1 of Limtongozyma cylindracea. Classification (NCBI taxonomy): domain Eukaryota; kingdom Fungi; phylum Ascomycota; class Pichiomycetes; order Serinales; family Debaryomycetaceae; genus Limtongozyma; species Limtongozyma cylindracea. Next base: position 20,082 of record JAJLZO010000409.1, read on the forward strand.
TGGTGGGCGTAGATGGTGTCGGTGGTCATCATGCCCACAAACGTCAGCACGTACAACGAGGCCATCACGCCGTAGTCCCACACACCCAAAGCCGGGCCGCCGAGAAGCACACCCCAGTTGAAACACGCCAGGAGCACCACCTGCGGGTAGTAGGTGAACCGCTTGAAGAGCGGGTAGGTGCCCACAAGCACCAACGACGAGGCGCCAAGAAGAAAGCAGTCCAACGGGAGCTGGAGAAGAATCATGAGCCCCACCGCCATCTGGCCACCAAGAAAGGCCACGGCCGCCTTGGGCAGCACGCGGCCAGAGGCAATCGGCCGCTCGATGGTCCGGGCCACCTTGTTGTCCAAGTCCCGGTCAAGCAAGTCGTTGATGGTGCAGCCGGCCCCCCGCATCACAAGCAGCCCCACGCCAAACACCCCGAGCATCCACAAGGTGGAGCCAAGCGGCACCGACGCCTGGAACGCGGCCATGGTGATGGCCCACGTGCAGGGAAGGTACAAGAGCCACGTGCCCACGGGCTTGTCGAGCCGCATGAGTTCGGCATAGGGCGCAAGCTTGGCAGGGAGGTGGCGGGTGAAGGGCGATGCCGCAAGCGACTGGGCCCGAGCAAGCCGAGCAGCCTCGAGCTCTGCGGGCGAGAACTGGTGCGGGGTGACGGTGGCGGCGCGGCGCGGCGCAGTGCTTGACACCGAGCGGGTGGAGAGCAGACGAAGAGACACCCGGGGAAGGGCCAGGAGCCGAGGGAACGCCGCCAAGCGCTGCACGCCGAGGAGAAGCATGTGATGGGGACGCGTGTGAAGCTGCGCGTGCGATTGGATGCGGCCGTTGGATTATAGATCATGCAGATAATGCTAAATGAGAAGATTAGACGGGGGCGGACCGCGGCGAGGGTGGAACATGGGGGGAGCAAAGCACGCTCGCGGGTCACACCTCGACCTCCTTTTTCTTGGAGCACTCCAAACAGGAGTCGGCCAGAAGCACGGCCCACTCAATGCCCACCACGGCAGCCACCATGCACAGCAACACCACCACCAACAAGGCCATGGAGTACATGCATCCCACGATCTTGTAGAACTGGAGGCTGGGGAACAACCGGTGGTTTTCGAGCAACAGCAACAGCATGGTGCCGAGCGGGAAGGTCATGGCCCAGAACCCCTTGTGGTAGCGCATAAACTGGAAGCGGAGCGTGTGCTGAGGCACCGCAGTGGACAGCGAGTGGTCGCTGCTCACCGGCTGCAGCACCGGGCACACGAGGTGGAACACAATCGAGAACAAGGTGATGGCGGTCCAGAAAAAGCCCGAGGCAAGGAGAAAGTTGGAGGCAAACCACAGTGCATACTCCACAATCGCCGCCACCACCGCCGTGTCCACCAACGGCACCTCGCTGGACTGCATCACCAAGGAGCTGCCGTTGGCCGCGGTGCGGATGAACGACCCCACGTTCTGGCCCCAGAGAAGAATGCCGTACCCGCCCTGGCCAAACACCCCCACGGGGAGAAACCCGGTAAACACCATGCCGGCCGCGGGGAACTTGTGCACGTACAACTTCCACATGTACACGGTGGTCACCATGTAGGCCAAGCCACAGGCGCAGCACCACATGAGGAAAGTCACCACGAGCGTGCTCACGCGGAGCAGTGCCGGGAGGCTCGGGTAGAGCACGTTGCCGCACAGCGCCGCCACCATCATGGGCACAATCGGCAACAACAAGGTCAGGTGGAGGTTTTCGTGGGGGATCCGGTTGCTGTGGCGCTCGGGCATAAAATACAGGCCGGTGATGGCCACGGCACCAAAGATGGACAAGGCACTGTCGATCCACCACAAGGTGAAGGTGAAGACGATGGCACGCGAGCCGGCAATGGCGTGGATGAAGTTGATGATGGTGACAAACCCCATGACGGCACAGCCAGTGAACCCAGCTAGGCTCGGGTTGACCCATGTGTCCACAAGCCACTGGCGCGGGTTGCGGTACGCGACGCAGGCCCACAAGGCCATGAGCACGAGAAAGAGGAGGCAGTTGATGCCAAACAACACCAACAGGAGGATGTGGAAGAAGTGGTGGCCAAAGGGGTAGCCGTGGACAAAGATGGTCAGGGTGATGCCAATACCCATGTTGAGAATGAAGTAGGCGGGGTGGAACCCCTCCACGAATTGGTGGTGGAGTTTGTGGAAGATGAGAGGCATATCGGAGGTGTGGCGAAGTGTGGCGGTGCAGATGCGTTTGGGGGGAACGAGCCACATTTAACCGCCACAGTTGACGCACGCGGTCACGATAAATGCCGCAACGATGACGTGTGCGCAGGATGTCTTGGCCGGATTGGGCAATCTGTGGCGGTGCCGTGCGGGCCGTGTGGCGCATGCGGCTGCCAACACGCGCCTGATCGGGCCGCCACAGATGTCCGCATCGGGTGTTGCTGTGGCGGTGCAGGTGGCGCACGCGCCTTGGTTACATCACCGGTACCACATGGCCGGTGCTCTCGCTGGTCGAGATTGGACGAGCAGAGCCATACTACTCGGAATACTCTGACGAAGATCCCTCACAAGAGGACTACGATCTCCTCCGACAGCAGGTCCCTGGAGTTCGTGTCAACGCGCTTGACTTGGTGTAATGGACGCAGAAAGGCACATTTTTGGACATATGCGCTGGTTTCGCTGCCGCTGAAGACTAGGGCCTGGCCGTGAGCCAGTCCACGCAAGCGCCGACCCCCGGGCAGCAGCAGGAAGGTGCAACCAGGGAACCGATGGCTTGCGGGAAACCTGTCTCGGTGATGTACAAGGCCTCGGTGATGCGGCAGCCGTTGAATGAGCGACCGCGGCTGTGGCGCACATAGGCAACACTGACGTCTCTCGTGTCTGTCCATCGGGGAGCATAAGTGGGCCAGCCACATGATCTTCTACTGAGCATCACTGGAGCCTGTGGCTGACGGGGGAAACTCTGGGTCCAATCGGGCATTATCTACCCTGCCCACATTAGGAAGCTCCACGCGCCAGCATTGGACCGCAGGGCTGGAAGGAGCAAGACGCGGCGCTTATGGTTACTGCAGAAGCCCACGACTTTACCCACCACAGCTCCTGGCCAGGCACTCTGCATAAGCCTAGCGCCAAGGACCAATCTCCACGGTCTGCACGGCGCTACGCTTGGCCAATTAGGATTCGCTGGTTTCCCGATACAGCATTGGTGCTTAGCGGTCTTGCGCCTCTATCTCCAGCGCTCCAGCGTGTATGCATGCAATGCGGTGCTACTCCCGCGCTCCTTCTGCCTCCACGGCACACTCCTTACAGTTAGCACGTCACTTGGCTACTCCAGACAAACATCGTTCCAGTGCGTGCACCCAATCCCCAGTTCCGATCACCGGAGGGACACGCCGTTGAGTTGGCGACCACGGTGATATGACGCACGGGAATCTGGCCAGGCCCTAGCCCAAACTGGAGCCACTCCACTGTCCCAGACCAAGTAAACAAGATAACGCGGTGCCTAGACCTGTTTACCAGTCGGATCTCCGGACCATTTTCACGATACCGGCATAACTGATAGCGCCATTCTGGTATAAGTACTCCCTCGTCCAACTCCTCCTCTCTCTCCACAATGCTTGCATCCTCGATTGCTTTGGCGGCGCTTACGCTGTGTGCGTGTGCGCTTGTTCTGGTGGACTTTGACATCTATCACGGCACCAGCCGCAACGACATCCGCTCCGGCCGCATCCACCGTCGCGACTTGACCCAGGAAACCACGCTCACCAACCAGAAGTACTGGTACATGGTTAACTTCTCCCTCGGGTCGAACCACCAGCCCATCGCTGCCACCATCGACACCGGGTCGCTGGACCTCTGGGTGGTGAGCGAGGAAAACAAGCTCTGCATCAACAATCCCGGAGCCTTGCCTGGCGCCAATCTCAAGCTCTGCAGCCCGGCCACCAGCACGTTTGACCAGTACCTGCTGACGTCGTACAAGAACCTCAACTCGCTGTTCTACATTCGGTATGTGGACAAGTCGTACGCCCTGGGCACGTGGAGCACCGACACCATTACCGTGGGCGGTGCCACCGTGGACAACTTTGAGTTTGCCGTGGCTGACACCACCAATTCCTCCATAAATGTGTTTGGCATTGGCTTGGCTACCCAGGAGTCCAGCCAGTTTGGCAGAAACGGTCTGTTTGCGTACCCCAACTTTCCCTTGCGCTTGGCGCTGGCCGGAATCATCTCCTCGCCCTTGTACCTGTTGTGGCTCAACGGTGCTGACCTGCCCTATGGCAACTTGTTGTTTGGTGGTGTGGACTACGCCAAGTTCTCCGGTCCGCTCAACGTGGTGCCACTTGTGCCGCTGTTGCCCATCTTCAACTACGTGGACTCGTTTGGCATCGATCTCAAGGGTGTGCAGGTGACCGGCGGCGAAAACGTGTTGGGGGGCACAGTCTCGGCCATCTTTGACCTGGGCGCTACCTACACCTACCTCCCCAGCGCTGTGGTGGATGCGATTGCCGAGCAGATCGGCTTGCTGTGGAACACCAAATCAAAGCACTACTTTGGCCCGTGCGACTTGGAGTTGCCCGAGACCTTTACCCTCACGTTTGACGGTTTCAGCGTGGACGTGCCGTTGGCCAACTACTTCCTCGAGGGCGGATACTCGTGCGACGGCACGCTGGTGTGCTTTTTGACCATCGTGCCCACCACCACTCCCGGAACTGTGATCATTGGCGACAACACCTTGCAGCACTTGTACGTGGTGTACGACTTGGAGAACTTGGAGATGGGCGTGGCCTCGGCGGTGATCGACACCACGGCGGAGTCCACCTCGGCTGTGAGCAACCTCCACATCTCTGGTGCCACATACGTGGCCCAGAAGACCCAGACGTTCACCATGGAGACGGGGGTGCCGCCGGTGCCGTCGAACGGCTACCACTGGTCGGATGTGTATGCCCTGCTGCCGGAGTACGTGTCCATCTTTGCTCCTACGTTTGGTGCGTACGCCGCGGACCTGGAGTTGGCGACGCTCACGACGCTTTACTACCCCGACGTCCCGGCCTCGTGCGCGGCCACGTCGTCTGCCAGCCCGTCGGCCACGCTGGAGCCGGTGAGCACGGTGACTCTGCTGCACTCGGGCAACTACTCGTACTCCCTCACTTCTGCCGCGCCCACCACCACCACCACGGAGGTGACGACGTCGACGCACTACACTGCCACCGTGTTTGTCACTGAGTGGGTGTCGGTGCGTCCAGGAGGTGCGCCGGTGAAGCGGGCATTGGCCACGGCCACCTCCACTGCGGTGGTGGACGGCGTGCTCACGTTGACGGTGACCGCCACCACGACAGTTGGGGAGGCTACGGGTGCGGGTGGTGCGGAGACCACGGGCGCGGGTGGTGTGGAGACGACAGCAGCGACTGGT
>JAJLZO010000410.1:3747-22161 GCA_030572215.1 Limtongozyma cylindracea
CCTTCGGCAATACCGTGGCCATAAACAATCATCACGCCGCTGGTGGTGAGATGGCTCTTAAGACGCTTCGCCTGTCTCGTAGCTGTCTCAACCACGTAAGCCTTGAGCACTCTCTTTCCGACAGCTGACTTACTGTACTCGTTGGCTCGCTGCAAAGTGTCGATGACCTTATTAGTTGACTCGGCAAGCTTAGCAATCTTCTGATAGCTATCGTCATAGCCGGCACTGATGCCTGCTCCCTCGGTGCTGTCAGCAGCCAAGATGTCGTTCCAGTCCTGATAACGAGAGGCGTTGTCACGGCGTCGAGCACAGCCAGCAAATGCACTCACGACTTTGCCCCAGCCATAACGTGTGAGTGCAAGACGCGCAGACTCTGGCAACCAAGTGGCACCGGCAGGATCGGCGGTGGCAGGAGCGCGGCCAGCTGCAGGTACTTCGACAGTGGTGGTGTGGGCCGTGTTAGCAGCAGCGTCAGTATCGGTGACAGCGTCAGCATCGGTGACAGCGTCGGCGCTGGTGGCATCGGTGACCGCGTCAGCGTCGGTGCTGGTGGCAGCGTTTGCGGTGTTGAGGGTGTCGTTGATAGCTTTCTCGGCAGCGTCAAAGGCACCCTTAGCTGTCTCAAAGGCGTCCTTGGCGGCAGTGCGGGCGGCCTCGGCGGCGGTGCGAGCGTTGGCAGCGGCGGTGCGAGCGTTGGCAGCGGCGGTGCGAGCGTTGTCAGCGGCGGTGCTGAAATTGTCGGCGACGGTGCGAGCGTTGGCAGCGGCGGTGCGAGCGTTGTCAGCGGCGGTGCTGAAATTGTCGGCGACGGTGCGAGCGTTGGCAGCGGCGGTGCGGGCGTTGTCAGCGGCGGTGCGGGCGCTTTCGGCGGAGGCACGGGCGCCCTCGGCGGCGATGCTGGCGGCGTCGTGAGCGGCGTTAGTCTCACCAACCTCCTCGAGCATAGCACCCACCTTGTTATAGGCGTTGGCAGCATCTTTGAACGCATTGGAGACCTCACTCGCAGCGTGAGAGGCGGAGAAGTACTTGCGGGTGTTGCTTCTGGCAGCAGCGGCGACGGCATGGTAAGCAGCAGAGGATGAGCCGAGGAGTCTGGCGGCGTTGGCAAAGGCCCTGCTGGCAGCATAGGCGTCAGCGGCTGTGGAAGCAGCGGAAACCGCACCAGCAGCAGCATCGACGCCGGAGACAGCTTCCTTGGCGGCAGCAGCGGCAGCACTGGCGGCGGCGGCCAACTCTGCCCGCACAACAACTACGGGCATGTTGGCTTCGCGCACATAGTCCGTAATTGCGACAAGAACATTGAACCACCCACGGTTGGTAGACTCCTCTACGAGCTTCTCCAACCACTCCATCTGGTCGGCCTCAACATGCGGCACGCCGGCAGTAGAGCTTCCCGACAGATCACCAGACACCGGGAGTTCGCTTGAGTGAGGCTGGGGCAATGTCTCGTTGTTCTGCTCGCCGGCTCTCTCTTGGGTATCCTCCTCGCCACTGGGAACAGTAGTGACGTCCTGTGCATCTTCTTGGCCAGGCTCCACGGGGCCGGCCAGTCTGGTGCGGCTAGAAGGACGAGCTCTCACTGGGGTGCTTCCTTGAGTAACTGGTTGGGCCATAGTTGAAGGAAGAAGAGGGGGTGGGGGGCGATGCACATCCTGTGCTGGCACCGCCACCCGTGGGGTGAGACACGCTTTCGCCACCCGCGGGGTGAGACACGCCGACGCAGAGCAAAACGCGCCCCACAAGCATCCCAATCCGACGCAGCAAAACGCGCCCCCTCGACAACCCCCGGCTTGTCCGCCCCGGTGTCCCCACCCGGCAAAACCTGCAGCATCCCGATGTGACCAGTCTTGTGTACCGCCTCCCGCGCCACACGGGCCTCGCTCTCACCCTTCACACCTCGCTGCCAGCTCCAGACTGGGTTGAGACATGGGCGAGCGTCGCTGTAGGTCATGCATATATCCCGCATGATAAGGTTGTGCGCGGCCCAAAACCACACGCAGCGGTTGTGGTGGGAGCGGAACAAGGAGAGCTGGTTGGGGATCAAGCTACAAGAGAAGCACCGGGAGGAGCGCCACGAGCGAGAGCCCGAGCTGGGCAGCCACGCCAGCTGCCGGGGTGACCACAGGGACGGACAGCGTGCGCTGGGTTGCAGGCACGGGCACGGTGTGCGTCTCCGGCACGACTGTTGTCACAGTGGTCTCCTTGTCAGCAGGTGCGGTACCAGTGCCAGTGTGGCCAGTATTGGTTTCCTTGGCAGGCAGACTGGTGTCAGTGGCATGCTGGCTGAGGGTTGTCGCTGCAGCTGTTGCAGGCCAGTATGTGGTGGTGATCGTTTTCTCACTGCACCCGCCATCCTCACAAGAAGTAACCGTGAGCGTCTCAGTAATGTACTGGGACACCTCTGCGGCTAACGGGCAGTAGGTGGTGTAGGAAGTCAAAGTGCCATCTTTGATAATTGTGACAACTGTAACACCCGTAACAACTGGGGTCTGGTGACATGCACCGGCGCTGCACTGCACCACTGTCATCACCGTGGTGTTGGGATCATCTGCTGGAGCAGTGGTACCCGATGCAACCAAGAGCATCAGATCAAACGTTGTCGACTCTTGTGCTGTGGCAGAGGTTGCAAAGTCCAGTGGGAATGACTGTGGCACCAGTGATTGGCTCGAAACCGCACCATGGTCCGTGAAAACCAGTCTTGCACTGGTGGAGTCCGGAGAAGAGGGATACGGAACGGTAACTGTCGAGGTGACTGTCAGAGTGTACGCAGCATCAACCACAAACGTGGTGGTAGTGGTGGTGAGCATGCGTTTTGCGAGCTCCTGCACATGGCTTCCGTCTGGATACACGCTCACCCACTCGGTCGAAAGCACGGTGTTAATGTAGCGGGTGGAAGTTGCGGTTGCCGTGATGGTGCCGTTGGCATAACCCGAGAAAGCGGACGTGGGCGACGAGAAACTGAAGCTGAGGGGTGCGGAGGAGGCTGAAGTGTCGGGAGAATACAGCAAGCCAGAACCAGAAAGCAGTAACGTGGCCAGCGTCAGTATGGTGCCAGAGATTCCAGAAACGGAACCCAAAGACAGACTTGTGGATGATACCAACGAGGATGCCATCGAAGATTGCAGAAGAGTAGAAATGCTTGATGCCTCGCTCAGTACTGCCAGAATGGAGGAGTACAGGGATAGACTTGAGCTCTGAAAGATGCTGTTTGAAACAGTGCTTTCAGCCGAACTCACAGTCGAACTCTGAGACGAACTCGCAGCCGAACTCACAACTGAGCTCGAAGATGGATAAACAATCTTGAGGTTTGACTCTCCAATATCGTTATTCCCTCGGTAACCATTGGAGGTTGAAAAGGGGTTTGAGACAATCGATCCGCATGTCCCATAGGTAGTGATGTAGCAATCTGCGTCGCGGCTATCTTCTTTGTCCACGTAGATGAACACACGATCACCAGCAGGCAACCCGCTGTACGACACGTTCAAGCTTCCATCGGGGTTGCATGCGGTTGTGTACGCAGTGAACGACGTGTCCAACTTGGAAAGGAGGCTCCACGCATTCTGGTTACCGACAGCCACGCGGTAGTTGTCATCCAGACACGGCACGCCTTCGACTCTGAAGGAAACCAGTCCTGTAGTCACATCGCTGTCGCAATAAAACCCGGCAGCCACCACCCGTACCCCAAGCTTGTTTGGGGGTTGAAAGAAACTCATGCTCGAGTTTTGGTGGTCGATTATTCCTCCACCAGCAAAGAGCTTGTTGTAATGCAAGTCGACTTGTCCTTGCAAGGGGCCCATTCTCAATGTGTTTGCTCCCAACTTCCAGTGGTTGGCCCCTGCCAATGCACTCTCGGAAAACCCCAACCCAAGACTGTAGATGAAGGGAAACCTCATCGTCCCCTCGACCACCAACCCCTCAGGAGGTGTGGCCAAGATGGTGCAGGAAAACGAGCTTTCGACGGACTCATATCCACCGCTGGTTCCCGTGCACCTGCCGTACTCCACCCCTGTGCCGTCTGATATAGACCACTCCAGAGCCACAAAGGAAATGTACGGCATGTCGAGCGTAAAACTGTCGTCCGGAGATACATCGTCTGCCAGAATGCGAACGTCAAAGATGGCCCAATGAGGCCAATTCTCGGGGGCGAGCATCTCGTCCCAGTCAACCGTCATGTTGGCATACTGAAAGGCTTGCTCAAATAACAACGGCAACCCAGTCCGCAAATTCAGGAGCACTCTTGTGGGGTCAATCTCCGCGGCCGAAACCGCGGCAACGAGAACAAGCACCAGGAGTGAGGAGAGCATGTGGCAAACGAAAACGCCTTGGGCAGGGTTATATACTCCATCTGCCAAGACTCCGTCATCTGCGGCGCATGCGGGGTGGAACTGGCCGGGGCGTCTGTGCCATTGTTCCCGCTTGGCCAGATGCGGGCGAAGTGGTCCTGCATGCGTTGATTGGTCGGTGCAGAGATGCGTCAGGCTGCATCAGCGTGCGTCACAGAGCGTACGTCTGGGCTGTCGGCTTGGCCACGAGGGAGCTTTGACAGGTCCCGTGGCACTGTCTCTGGGTCAGCGCGGGCTTGGACATGCCTGGCAGCTCGATACACTCTCTCCAAGCCACAGACCAACGGCGCAAATCCGTGGGGCAGATGCAGCAATCCATCGTGCATATCCCTGCATGACGCCTCTCCCGCCCCACGCCTCATCTCTGCCGAACTCCGTGCCCAGCACAGACCAACCTGGAGGCTTGTCCACGTGTGAGGCACGTGCATCCAGGTATACCGCACAAATGTCAAGTGCTCATCCGAGCCTGGCGACGGCACTGGTAGGAATCGCGGCTGTGTGGAGACACAACTCGGGATATGGCAACACTTCTCGGTCTCAGCCGTCGATACGCACTCCAGGAATCTTCCGGTGGAGAACCTCCAGTTCTGTTTCAGTGAGCGGCTGGTCGAGAGCGTCGCTGATCGTGAGTGTCTGAACCTCCGGCCACTCATTTTCCTTAAGGATGGGTAAACTGTTGAGGGTCACATCCAACCTGACTAGCGGCGAGGGAAAGCGGAAGCGCGTAATGTCGGTGATCCCACAGTCATACACTTCCAAACTGCGGAGTCTGCGGGGAAAGGCAAAGTTGGTTGGTGGGGCCAACCCATTGTTCAGGCTTAGGTTGAAGCTGAAGAGTGTATCAGGATACACCATGTGTGTGCGCTGCATCCACCGCGGCATCCACGGAGGCATCCTCCGGGGAATCGACCAGCTGCCAACAGCCCATGGGGCGGTGCAGGTGGATTCGGTTAGATCCAACTTGCTCCTGGCCTTCCCTTGAGGTTGCCCCCAAACAGAAAGTCTCCTGGCGGCTGGAGGGAGCGGCGAGGAGCCGGGGATAAAGCCACGGCGCAGGACTCGGGTTGGTGGAGGGTGGGTGGAGGGTAGTGGGGTAAGCGGCGTGTGTGGGAAGTCGGGATAAAGCATGGTATCAAAAGCTACAAGAAAAGCATTGGTGCGAGCAATCCCAAAATCGAGATACCAGCGCGGGTTGCGCCACCGTCGTAGGTGCTGGCCAGGGGAGTAGAGGAGGAGGTCACGGTCGATACGACAGGAGTGGAGGAGGAGAACTCAGACGTGGCCTCAGAGGACAGGGGAGGGATCTCAGAGGACGCAGACGTAACCTCAGAGGACGCAGACGTGACCTCAGAGGACAGGGGAGGGATCACCGTAGAGGTGGAGGGAGAGGGAGAGGGCTCAGTGGATGAGGAAGTCACCGTGGAAATAGGAGTGGTTTCGGTAGATGTTGAGGGCACCGCCGAGGTGGAGGACACCGTCGAGGTGGGTGTGGTCTTAGAGGTAGGAGCCACGGTAGAGGTTTCCAAAGTTGAAGTCTTGGAAGAAGTCTTGGAAGTCGACACGTCAGTTGATTCAACTGTAGCCTCACTTTCCGTGGTCTTGGTTCCGGTGGAGGTTCCAGTAGTTCCAGTAGTCCCCGTGGTCCCCGTGGTCCCCGTGGTCCCCGTGGTCCCCGTGGTCCCCGTGGTCCCCGTGGTCCCCGTGGTCCCCGTGGTCCCCGTGGTCCCCGTGGTCCCCGTGGTCTCGGTAGTTCCAGTAGTTGCGGTGTCCGTCAACGGGCAGTACGTAGTGTACACAGTCACCGTGCCATGCTCCGTCACAGTCACCACAGTCACACCTGTCGTCACAGCCGTCTTCAGACACTTGTTCTCAGAGCACTGCGTCACCTCCACCACCGTGGTGTCCAAGCTGGTGGTGGTAGTGGTTGACGTGGTTGCCGGCACCGTGGAGTTGGAAGCCGCCGCCACAAGAGAGCCCGAGAGGGCCAACGCAAGAGAAAAGATCGCAGAACGCATGGATGGCAAACCCGTGGCCGGGAACAAGACTCCGCCTTTTATACTATCGCGGCTCCATACCGCCGTCGCAGTCCATCTCCAGCAATCATGCAGCTGTATGCCCGCTGCCTGAAATTCGACGCACCACGGATGTTGCGCCAAGTGTGCTGAGACGCCACTTGCACCCAGACACTCACCAAGCCGCCACCAGAACCCGACGCCTCCCAGGACCCCCTGCCCGGACATTCTACCCCTCAATCATCTCAGCAAAATCCCAAACGCCAGGGCCCCCTCTGCCCCCGCTGAGCCCCGCGGCCACGGCCAATGCGGCACCGAGTGTGCCCAGACGCATGCACAAAACACGCATCGGAATATCACATCTTGCAGCACCCTGCATGAGTGAGCACACGCTATCTGCCCCCAGTCGTGGCACTGTTCGCAGTGTCTACGCCCTGTCTCTTTCCATCACCGCGCCCCCGCCTGCTTATGGATCCAGCCTCGCCACAGGCCACGCATTGGAACCCCGCTGCTCACTCGCACGGCTCCAAACCGTTGGTTGCCATTGCAGATGCCGTTCCAGATGTGCCCACCGTACCATGCGTGCGTAACGCGTGTTTGCGCAGAGGAAATTGCAATCTCCGGCCCGATTGGCAACGGCGTGCGGAATACTGACGCAAAATCGCCGTGGCTCATCGTGATGGGCTGTTAATGAATCGGGCATGCGTCTCCGCTCCGGGATTCGCCTGTCGCCATGGCTTTGCGACACGCCGTCTGGTGTGAATGCCTGTGTCTGCTCCGCAAAGTCAGGGGCGTGTACACCTCGGCGAGAATGTCAACCATGAGATGTGGAGGCAATGACGGAGTTTGCAGAGATAACCACAGGGCAGAAGGTAGAAAGACAGGACAATAGGTATACACTACAACAAGAGCACGGGGAGAAGCAAACCGGCAACAGAGAGGCCGACCTGGGCAGCGCCGCCGGTGGCGGTGGTCACGGCAGGAGGCAACGAGGAGGCAGTTGCGGTGGACTGCGTGATGAGGGTAGGCGCGTTGGTCTTGGTCTGCGGCGGCACCGTCAGCGTCAACGGCACCTTGGTGGTCACCGTGCTCGTCACACACTTGTCGTCGGAGCACGACACGGTGGTGGCGGTCTCCGGGCAGTACGTCGTCGTCAAGGTCTTGACGTGGCACGCGTCGTCCTCACACAGAGTGATGGTGACGGTCTCGGTGGTGTACAGCGACGTGGAGGTGGTGGTGGCGGTGAGCGGGCAGTACGTGGTGTACTCGGTCACAGTGCCGTCGTGGGTGGAGGTGATCACGGTGAGGCCGGTGGTGACAGGAGTCTCGTGGCACTCGCCGTCGTGGCACAGGGTGACCGTCACGACAGTGGTGGCAATGCTGCCGACGACAGTGGTGGAGGTGCCAGAACCAGAGCCAGAGCCAGAGCCAGAGCCGGAACCAGAGCCAGAGTCAGAGCCAGAGCCAGAGCCGGAGCCAGAACCAGAGCCAGAGCCGGAACCGGAACCAGAGCCAGAGCCAGAGCCGGAGCCGGAGCCGGAGCCGGAGCCAGAACCAGAACCAGAACCAGAACCAGAGCCAGAGCCAGTCTCAGACGACCCAGACCCAGTCGAAGTAGTCGCAGTGTCAGTCCCAGTCGAAGACGACAGCAACGTGGACACGCTAGCCACGCTCACGTCCCACGACGGGAGCACCATGGACTTCTCCACCGAGTCCTTGTCGGCTCTCTTCTCAAGCGCGCCGTAAGGGCCAGCCAAGTAGAAAAGCACAAGCGGGTCCGGAACACCCGAGTACGCACCCTCGGCAACAACAAAGAGGCGCAGCCCCTCCGGGGGGCCCTCCTTGGTCAAAAGCGTAACCTCACCCACGTCGCCAGACACGGTGGCGCTGAGGCTGTCCACGCTAAAGTTGGAAGCCACCACGGTGGGAGCACCCCACGCGTTCCACTCCGTGGCCAACGCCCATCCCTTGGACGAGCCCAGGTCGGTGTAGTTCGGCACATCCAAGAGAATTCTGAGGTACTCGTATCCGCTCGGCACAATCCCATTGCCGAAGCTGGTGCCAATCAAGTAGCGTGCGCTCGCCAAGTCGGCACCCCATCCGATGTTGAGCAAGCTGGGGTACTCCGTGTTGAGGTCCTCCAAGGCAGAGTGGTCGGAAAAGGTGACAGTGGTGCTAAGCGAGGACCACTCAACCACGTTCTTGCCAACCAGCCAGTGGTTGGCGGCAGCAAGAGCCGCGCTCGAAAGACCAAGCCCAAAGTTAAAGTTGAACTGGAACTTCATCGAGGTGGTCACCAACTTGTCGCTGGTCAAGGCGCTCGTGGTGGTGCAGGTGAAGGTGGACAGGAGAGAGTCGTGGCCACCGCTGACACCCACACACGTCGCGTACACAGTGCCGTCCGCACCCGCAACAGAGCCGCCCTTGGCAAGGACCGACACGTAGGGCAAGTTCACAGTGAAGCTGTCGCCCGCCAGGAAGTCGGCGCCGCTGAGCGTGAGGTCAAAGCTGGCGTAGTAGTCGTCGCTGGCACCAGTAGCACCAGAAACCAACGGCACGATGGCAAAGTTCAGGAGCGCCTTGGTGGGCTCAACCTTGGAGGTAGCAGAAGAGGGGGAGATGGAGGAGGTGGCATCGGTGGGAGACGAAGAGTCGGTGGGGGTGGTGCCGGTGGTGGACGCGACAGGGGAGGTGGAGACAGTGGGATTGGTGCCGGTGGTGGAGGTCAAGACCAGCGAGTCGCCCGACGTGTCGATGGAGACCGACGCCAGAGAGTCGACAGCGGTAGAGGAGAGAGTGGTGGACGCAATCGAAGAGTTGGACAAAACGAGAGAGGAGTAGGTCGCGGTCTCGGTCTCTCCAGTCGAGGACGCGGACGCAGTGGACTCCGTCGGGGTCTCGACCAGAGACTGCGACGGCGACTGCGAAGGCGACTGCGAAGGCGACTGCGACGGCGACTGCGACGGCGACTGCGAGGGAGTGGCCGCGGCGGTCAATGCAAAAGCGAGAGTCAACAAGAAGCGCATGGCTGGGTGACCGGCTTGGGAAGGCTCTCCGACCTCTTATATAGTGCGGGTTTGTTGTTGGCCAAGACCGCATTTAGAACCCCGAGTGACTCGATGCCACTTGATTCGGCGTTGCATGGCACTGCATTGCATTACTCTGCAGCCACTTGGATTTGGACAATGGGGGGCGGGGGCAATCCAGCCGTTCCGGAACGCCAGTGCCGGCCAAGCATCGCACCAACTCCACGCAACCGCCGCGCAAGCGACACGGCCCTCGGATTGGCGGCGGCTCGGTCCACTGCGCTGCCATGCCAGAGACCAGCGCAGCGGCACGGCCCCCAACAGCCCCCACTCCGGTGCATCTAGACTGTGGCTTGGTTGTGAACGCATCGATTTGCGAAACGGTCCGGAATATGCTCCCTCACATCATCTTGCATCATCTTGCATCAACATGCAGCACCCTGTGCGCACAGCGTGTGGAATGACGCGTCGTGCAGCGTGCACGGAACGCCAACGCCACGCCCGTCAGCAACAGCACGAGGGCAGCACCGCTCCCCAAGCCACCGCCCGCCCCAGCAGGACTCCCCGGCTGTCATGCGCAAAAAAAAACACTCCCCACCGCCCTCCAACCACCCGCTCAGGCACGGACTCGGGCTGCCGGTTTCCCCGCCCCTTCTGACGTGCGACGCGCCACATGGGCATGACGCACGGCCCAAAGTGGCTGGATTCTGCACGCTCGTTTTTGGCTGCTGCAGATCCCATAATGGGCCATATTCCAAAAGCATCTGCAACAATGGACAATGAAGCAAAAGGCAGCCGCGGCGACCGGTGGGGCCGCTGCAGCTCCGGTGTGGGTGCTGCAGCCTCCTCGAGGTTGTTGCAGCCTTGTCGAGGACATTGCAACGCCACCTGCCACAGCGCTGGCGCCAAACGTGTTGTGAGTAATCGTGTTGCCTGCAGACCGAGTCTCGTGGCGGCGGACGCGGCTCCGGATCCGGCCAGCAGAACCCGGGCCGGGAGGCTTTCAAATCTTATCTGCGGGGACCCACCACTGCACCTGTGCCGCACTGAAACATCACGCCATGTTGCGACTGCGGCTGCATGGCATGATCAGCTGCATGTCGTTCACCAGTCTCGGGTTCCCGTTCCGAGGGCCAGCCCTCGTGGCCCCCTCGCAAATTGATGCGCACCCCGGGGATTTGGCTCCGGAGCCGCTGGTACTCGGGCTGGGTGAGCAGCTCATCGTCCACCCACTGTTTGATCTTGAGTTGCTGGAGCGGCGGCCAGGCGTGGTTTTCAGGAATGACAAAGTCGTTCTGGTCCACGTCCAAACAACGGAGGCTTTGGGGGAAGCGGAACAACGAAACGTCGGCAATGGCGCAGTCGTTCAAGTTCAAGTGGTGGAGCCGTAGCGGAAATAAAAACTCCGGGGGCGGCGGCGTTATCCCGTGGTTGCCGCTCACGTCGAGAACGCGAAGGGATTCCGGGTACACCACTGGGCGTCGCCCACCGGTGGTCCACGGGGTTTTCAAGCAGCAGTCCGACATGGTCAACCGCTGGAGCCGGTCCGGGAACCGTACCCCGTCAAGACGGATGTGCGACGCTGACAAGCACTCGACGGCCACGAGACTACTGGGAAACACCACCTTTCCCAAGTGCAAGCGGGAGATGCCGCAAAACTCGAGGTGAGTCAAACGCTGAAGGTGGCGGAGGCTAATACGCTGCGTGAACGGCTGGTGCTTGGACAGATTCGCCCGGTGTGCCACCAGGACGTCCACCTGGAGCTGCAACAGCCAGATGTTTGGTGGGAGCAGTTTGGGGTTGAACTTGAGCTTTGGTGTGTGGTACTTGATCTTGAACTGCTGCACCAGCTTGAACAGCCAAAAGTTGGGAAGATCGCAGGTCTCGCTCAACACAACCATCAACCTTCTGAGATTGGGTGGAGAAGTGATGGTGGCATGTTTCTGGCGGTCACTCAAGTCGAGATGGAGAGAAGTGAGGTGTGTAAGCTGTCCCAACAGCCGGAGCCGGCGCGGAGAGATCGACATGTCTGTGCAGAGCCTGGTTATTCGGTGAGCGCACAATGCTTCCGGTGGAAGGCTGTCCGACAAAAACGCCTCCACGCCGAGCGTGGGTGGGAACAGCACGTTCTGTAGAGATATGTCTGACAGTATATCGAGTTGCTCAAGCTGGGGAAAGAGGTGTGCAAGCTGTGGAAGCGTCACCTGTTGTGTTTGGTCTCCGGTGATACCCCTATACGCTTCTACCCTGCGGCAGGGAAGCGAGACGAGACTGGCGTAGTCTCCGGGGCGGTTCAAGTCGATGCCAAGGTACACTTGGTTGCAGAGTCTCACTCCTGGAAAATCTAGCAGAGAGGCACCATCGTGGTACACCATCAAGCTGTGTTTGAGCAGAGGTGAAAAGTGCTGTAGCGCAGAGGCTGAGATCATCGGTGGGTGGTTGTCCACATCCAACCCCAACTCTTGGAGACATGGGGGGAACACGTGCACACAGTCGGACACATCAAGATGCTCAGGCACCTTTGTTTTCAACACCTGCAACCGAGGGGGGAGCACAGGGAGCTGTGTAGGGTGAATGGGCTGAAGCACCTCCAACTCCAAGTGTACCACCGAGGGCGGGATGACCAACGCCTGGAGATCCTCCTCGGTCCAGTCATTGTTGAAGAGTGATAAAGCGGTCAAGCACCTGGGGAGAATCAAGTCGTCCACGTGGAGTTCTGTTCCAGATACACTCTTGTTGGTGAAACAGATGTCGACCACGTTCAACTCGTTGAGGTAGGGCAAGGCTGAGGCCAATCTGGCGGAGGAGTTGTCCCCGTCGTGGATCTCCAACGCAAGACTGTCGACATGGGTTGTGACGTATGCTCTCCAGGCAGGAGTCATGAACAAGAGATCGGTCAGAGCACTCCAAGTCGAGTACTGAAGGCGGTGGATGTGGAAAGGCGGAGGGGTGCCAGTCTGTACCATTTCATTGAACTCGTGGTGTGTGATTGGGTGGTGGGAGCTGTATGGGTCGTCGTAGTATCTACCATGCGTAAACTGGTAGTATTCATAGTCGAAGATCTCGTCGATATTCACGCTGTCCTCGTAGAAGATGCCAACGCAAATCCGCCGCCACTCCCGGCGGCGTGCAAGCCTGCAGAGCTCCGGGCGGGTGCTGTGGGTGAGCAGCTTGATAAATGCAAGCGGGAGAAACAAGAGAACCGTGTCGGTCACGAGATCCGGGAGCGTGTGCAACTCCTCGAGGATGTCAAACATTGGAGGTGTAACGGAGATAGGATTGCAGGTTTCACAATATATTCCATAATCTGCTTATCGGGTTGATCAACACGATAACGGGACTGGCACGCGGAGATACTGGGGCCTACAACAAGAGCGCCGGGAGAAGTGCCACGAGCGAGAGTCCGAGTTGCGCGGCAACACCACTCGCGGGAGTCACGGCAGGCACGGACGATGCGGGCAACGAGGAGGGTGCCACTGTCTGCGTCTCGGGCACCGCCGTCGTCACCGTGGAGTGCGAGTCGAAGTGCGAGCCGGAGTGCGAGTCGGAGTGCGAGCCGGAGTTCAACACTGCTGTGTCTCCAGGTCCAGACACCGTCTTGGTAGTGGCAGTGGTTCCGCTGGCGGCAGTGGCAGTGGTTCCGCTGGCGGCGGCGGTCTTCTCCGGGCAGTACGTCGTGGTGATGGTCTCCTCGTGGCACCCGTCATCCTGGCACAGCGTGATCGTGAGCGTCCGGGTGGTGTACAGCATTGTGCTGCTCTCAGCCGTCAACGGGCAGTACGTGGTGTACGAGGTCACGGTGCCGTCGCGGGTCGAGGTCACCACCGTCACACCCGTAGTCACAGCCGTCTCCTCACACGCATTGTCGTGACACAGTGTGACGGTCACCACCGTGGTGCCAACACTACCGACAGCTGTAGTGGTGCTGGCGCCAGATGCTGCTTTCTCTGTGGGCTTCAGGTCCGAGGCGGTGGTTGCTGTTCCTGTGGGTTCAGCACCAGACCCAGTGCTTCCTGCGGTGGCAGGGTAGCCCACGGTGGTGGTGGACGTCACGGTTGTCACGAATGCCTCTTTGATCACCTCGATCAAAGTCACCGTCACCACATCTCGTTTGTAGTGCCGCTTGGCCAACTCTCCATCGGGGTATACGGAAACCCATTCCGTGTAGACCACCGTGGTGGTGTAGTCGGTGGAGGTGGAGACTGCGGTGAAGGTGGTGGTGGTGCCGTTACCGGAACTTGCGAACAGCGTGATGGAGGCTGGAGTAGAGGAGTTGAGACTGGAGAGTGGAGTCGAAGTGATGGCCAGCAGACTCAACGCATCCACGGACAGGGACACGCCGCCAGAGCTGGTGATGTTTCCGGATGGGATGGGGATGGAAGAGGAAATGGAGACGCCGGAGGAGTAATGCGAGGAGCTCGGAGAGCTGGAGATGGTTGACTCACTCGAGGCGGCGGATGACAGAGTTGTAGACTCACCGGAGGCGGTAATCGAGGATGAGCCAGAACCCGAGATGGATGCGGATGCAGTAGTGCTGGAGCTGGAGCTGGAGCTGGAGCTGGAGCTGGAACTGGAGCTGGAGCTGGAGCTGGAGCTGGAGCTGGAGCTGGAGCTGGAACTGGAGCTGGAACTGGAGCTGGAGCTGGAGCTGGAGCCGCTAGGCGCTGCGCATTCAGGAGCACCTGAACCCGACGATGTAGCCACAGATGAAACCAGAGAGGTTGTCAGAAACTCCGCTGTCGACGTGACCGTCCGCTTCACGTGCTTGAGAAGCCTGTATGTGACGGTAACTGTGCTTGGCTCAGCGGTGGAACTGCTCAGAGTGGTCGGCGCAGTCACCACGCCGTTTGCCACCTGCACCGGGTTCACATAGTCAATATTCCACGACTCGGCAAGAGAGTCCGAGCCCGATGGACAGGTCCAGCTGGCCAGATAGTCCCATTCAATGCTCTCAGGAATTGTGGCATAGTCACGGCCAATCCAGAGAAGCGGCCGGTCACCGTTCACACCACCATCAAACGTCACCGTAATCATCGTATTGCCACAATGGTCCGCATAGCAGGTACGCGACCAGGTAGAAGAGTTTGGCCAGACATTTTGAGGCATGCCAATGACATTCCCATCCAAGTTCCCCGACACAAGCAACACGTTGGAACAGTCAAGAGGGTGATCGTTGTACGGGGAAGTCACGGTGAACGTTCCCGTCGGGGTTTCGCCGTTGCTGCAATGCGGCCCCACAACGTACGTGCCCACCCACTTGCTGTTGGGGTCCCACCGAGACGCAACAAACACCTGAGAGCTAGTTGAAGCATAGGTATAGTGGTTGGAGAACACTGCCAGAACGGTGAAACTGCCCCACGTAAACAGCTTGCTTCCACTTGCAAAGTCATAGGTGCTCATGATCTGGTTGTACGACATGCCCTCGCCATACCCATCCTGGAAGAGGAACTGGAACAGAAGCAGCGTGGAAACGTCCGACTGCGGGGTCAAGTTGCTGGTGATGATGCAGTTAAAGTGCGATTCGGCCGCAGAGCGGCTGTCGCCGGCAAGCCAGAAGCCAAAGCTTGTGCCCAAGCAGGTTGCATACACTGTGCCGTCCGCATCGGTGATGGCAAACAGATCGGGAATGGCCATCACCTTGCTCATCACCTGCGTAAAGGTGTCGCCCTCGGAAAACACGCTTCCCTTGAGAGTCACCCCCCACGTCGCCACCCATGTGTCGTCAGGACCATTGTCGCCTTCCACGTACGGTTCAACGTACGGCAGCCAGAGCGCGTCGGTGGGGTCGTGAACCACGCCAGCCGCAGCCACCGCAACCAAGAGCAGAACAAGCGGAAAGTGCATGGGGCAGGTGAACAAACGGCGCTCCAGTGATTTTTTCACTCTGGAGCCTGTTCTCGATCGGGTCTGGAATCTCAGCGCTGCATGGTCGATCTCCGTTGTCCAGCGCCGTACGGCATGCATGTTGCAAAAATCTTGGCACAGCGCGCCCCACAAACACGGTGTAGAGGGCGAGACCCAGGCGTCCAGGTGCAGCCGCCATGCTATGGCTGTTGGTTGATACGCCGTGGAGTGGGCCCTGGGGCTGGGGTAGCGAGGCATGGCCCCGTGCCCCTCGTGCTCGCCGGTGGGAGCCATCCACAGGTGCAGGACATCGCGCCGGAGTATGCGCTGGTGCAGCACCCTGCATGTAAACAGCGGAAAATCGCATCGTGCAGCATCTCGCGTTTGCCGCTGACGAGTCGTGTGCCGAAAACACCGCGTGTGGGTCACCCGGGAGGCCGTCTACACGCCGTCGAGCCTCCAAACAAAACCTCCATAGGTGGTACTCCTGGTGTCGGGCTGGTTGGCGCACCAGCCGGCCACGCATGCACACAACGTCTCCCACCCGCATGACGCACGACAACTGGCAACGGCCCGCCTCCGATCAGATCAGGCAAGACGCACAAACGTGGGGTATTGTTATGGGATTACAACAATGCGGCGAGCATGGCGAGTGCCGTGACAAACACGGACAGGAGCGCCGTGGCCAAAGCCAGTGTGCCATGCACCCGGCGCCTACACGTTGATGCGCACTCCGTGGATCTGGATCCTGAGCAAGTCGTACTCGTCCTGGGTGAGAAGATCCAAGGGCCAGGCCGACTCCTTGATCCACAACCGGGCCACCTGAGGCCACAGGTAGTTTTCGGGCAACAGACACTTGTTTCCGTGCAAGTCTAGCCAGCCGAGAGTGGCGGGGAAGCGGTATGGGCTCAAGTCTCGGATGGCACAGCGGCCGAATCGCAACGTGTGGAGCAGGCGAGGAAATGGGAATGGATGAGGTGGGGGTGTAATCTCCTTGTTTCCACTCAAATCAAGCACGCGGAGGGAGTCGGGATATACCACAGGGCTTGTGGTGCCCTCTGGGGTGTGTGCCGTCCACGGGTTGGACACAAAACTCTCGACCATTTCCAAGACGACAAGGGCAGGGGGAAACACCACGCTGTCAAGGACGAGGGCGGAGTTTCTAGCACATCGGAGAGTGTGGAGAGCACTGGGAAACAACATCATGCCCAAGTGGAGACGGGCAACACCAGAAAACTCCACAGTGTGCAACTGCTCGAGGTGGTGCAAATCCATTGGGACAAACTCCATCTCCATCTTTCGCATTGCCTTTCTGGAGGTGTAGTGGTTGGAAGACACCTGCAACTGGTGGATGTTTGGTGGGAAGCACCTGGGGTCAAGCAGCACCACCAACGACGATTGGCTCACGCGGAAAGACGTGACCGAGCGGAATTGCCGGAGATCTGGGAGAGCAGCACCCTTGCCAAGGCGAACCTCCATGATTGAGAGGTTCGGAGGAGGCGGAATCACCACAGTCTCAGATGATGCCTCCACCATGATCTCGAGGCGACAGAGACAATGCATAAATGCCAACAGCGGCAATGAAGTTGCCACTTGACTGATGTGGAGCAGAGTGACTCGTGGTATGCCCCAGACCTGGTCCAAAAACCGGTGGGTTGTCCTGACGTTTGTCTCCACCAGGGGAATCTCCACGCCGTTCAAATCCAAAGGAAGTGTCAAATCCAATGCACGGATATGAGGGAGCCAGTGAGCCACTTGCCGTAGATTTGCCTGAGTTCCTTCTCCAGGTGTCACCAGGAGACGGCTTCCAGATGGGAGATTCACTCCAGAGTAGTCGGCGGTAATTGACAAATCCACCTCCACGGCATGGTTCCAGGGACCCCGGGTCACACCAGAGAGCTTGGAACCATTTGGCTGGTACACCAACATGTTGTGGTTCAAGTGCGGCATGCCGGCAATGGAAGGGACAGACACAATAGCCGGACGACGCCAGGTGGAAAGGGATAAGCATTGGAGAGTTTTGGGAAAGTTGGGGACAAACGCGGACGCGTCGTAGTCGTCCTCCACCCAGAGTAGAAGCAGCTGCAAACAAGGGGGAAGTGGAGGAAGCAGCTCAAGGTGAATCCCCTCGTCGCTGGTGATTTCCAAGTGAATCACCAGTGAAGGGAGCACGAGGGAACTAAGCGAGACGTCGTCCAAATCTCCCAAACTGATCTCCAACCGTCGCAATGTGCTGGGATATCGAGTGTTCATGAGGAGCTGCATCGCCAGCTCTGAACCCCCACACCCCCAGCCCAACAGGAGCGATGTCACCCGCAATTCCTCGAGGTGTGGCGCGGTACCCTCCCATTGCTCACGGCAGTACCCAATGTCAAACGCAAACGCCGTGGACTTGACATGAGCAGTGACGTAGGCTCTCCAAACAGGGGTCATGAACAACGGGTCGAGCGCAGCGCACCACCCATCATAGTCAAGTCGCTGGATGTAATACGGCGGGGGTACGCCCTCTCGCGCCATCTCCGCAAACTCGTACGCAGAGAGCGGGTACTCCCAACTGCGCGATTTGTAGTCGTTACCGCCCACACGCACCTTCAGCCATCTTCGTCGACGGGCAAGATTTCGGAGTTCCTGGTGGGCACTGCGCTCGAGAGGAGACACAAACGCAAGCGTGAGACGGTCAAACACCCTCGCAATGACTAGATCCGGAAGCGTATGCAACTCTCCAAGGATGTCGAACGTCATGTTGATGCCA
This sequence comes from Limtongozyma cylindracea, assembly GCA_030572215.1. NCBI lineage: Eukaryota > Fungi > Ascomycota > Pichiomycetes > Serinales > Debaryomycetaceae > Limtongozyma > Limtongozyma cylindracea. The sequence continues at coordinate 21,725 of JAJLZO010000410.1, forward strand.
ATCGTGCATCTCATCGCATCGCCATTTACGGGGCTTGGCATCGACTAAACACCCAACCCGGCTTCGGCGCTGAGGGCGTGCACAAACCTCTTCCGCAACGTTTCCCGGTACTGGTGACTGGGGGCGTTCATATGTTCGTGCAGGCGGACGGAGGGGAGCCAGGAGTGCCGCGGGGAACGCCGAGGCACCGTGTGCTGAGCCCCGCGGAGATCGACACGTTGATGACGGCGTACCCCCGGGACATCACCCAGGGCCTGCCGTTCGACACGGGTGTTCTCAACGCCCTCACCCCGCAGTTCAAGAGAATCCTGGCGGTGCTCGGCGACCTTGCCTTCACGCTTGCGCGTCGCTACTTCCTCAACTACTACCAGGGCGGCACCAAGTACTCGTTCCTCCTGAAGCAGCTCCTGGGGTTGCCGGTGCTCGGAACGTTCCAC
>JAJLZO010000411.1:0-12498 GCA_030572215.1 Limtongozyma cylindracea
CGCCGCTGATCTCCCACACTCTGTGGTGGGACTCCCTGTTCACCACCACGTCTACGCTCACTGACGACGCCGGCGTCCCCACGGACACCATCGTCATTGTGCCCGACCACACGCTGACCTGGGACTCCCTGTTCACCACCACGTCCACCCTCACGGACGCGGCCGGTGTGCCCACGGATGTCGTCGTGATTGTCCCCACTCTGCCATTCAGCCAGTCTGCAGGATCTATTTCTGGTTCAGTGTCACCCACGTCGTCGCTGTCAGTCGTCTCGTCCACATCGGTTGTTGTTCTGTCTGTTTTATCTCTGACCACGGTCGAGTCCTTGTCTAGCTCAGACTTGTTTTCGGTTTCTGATCTGGCATCTTGGCCTCTGTCTACTGTTTCATCTGAATCGTCGGGTTCTGGTGGCAGTGTGTCAGAACTGGTCACTTCTCTGGAATCATTCCTGGCCTCTCTGGTTCTGGCATACTCGTCGTTCACTGGTTATGGCAACTCGTCTATGGCTCAGTCTTCGACCTTGCTGCTGGTGCCGGCTGATTCGTACACAACGACTACGGCCACTATTACCAGTTACACCGCCACTGTGACTGTTACGGACTGGGTGACGGTTGGCCCCGATGGTATCGTGTTGAACAAGCGTGCCTTGGAAACCATCACCACGACCACCGTTGTTGATGCGGTGCTCACGGTGACAGTGACGTCAACCACGACGCTTGGCGTGCTGTCAACTACTGCCGTGGCTGATGAGCTGAGCACCGCGGAAGTCTCCTCTTCCAACCCTCCTGGTGCTACGGCATCTGCCACAGTTCCTACTGTTGTTTCCTCTGTTGTGTCTTCTGTTGTTTCCCCTGTTGTTCCGGGCTCAGTTACGCCTGTTGTTTCCACCCTGACCGCCTCTGCGCTGCTGCTCACTACCGAGACAATCACGATCACTCTGTGTGAGGATGGCGCTTGTCATGTGGTCACGGTGACAACCACGTACTGTCCGTTGACGGCTACTACCGCTACTACCCCGACTGCGACTGAGACGTCGCTGTTCACCACCGAGACTCTCACTGTCACGCTGTGCGAAGATGATGCGTGCTACGTGGTTACCATCACCACAACGTACTGTCCGTTGACTGGTGTGACGCCGACCACGCCGGAGACGACGCTGGTGGCTACTGTCTCGGATCTCAGTACCGAGACAATCACTGTCACGCTGTGCGAGGATGACTCGTGCTCCGAGGTGGAGATCACGTCAACGCACAGTCCCGTGACGAGCACGGCCGTGTCTTGCTCCGGCGACGAGTGCGTGACCAGCACCATTACCACAAAGGTGCCGGTAACAGAAACAGTGCCTTCCAGCGAGAATACTGCTGCTCCGGCCGCCTCTGGGGAGACGGCCGGGACCGGTGGGGCTGCTGATACTGCTGCTGCTGCAAGCTCTCGGGCGACAAGCGCAGCTTCTGTTACCGTTGCACCTCTGTCCGCTGGTGTTCCCAGCGCTGCGTCGCCGCCTGCACCTCTGGGCGGGAAGGAGACGCCGAGTGTGACAGCGGTGTACTCGACGCTCTCCACCGTGGGCACCTTGCCTGCTGGCTCGTCTCTGTCTTCTGTGGCCGCCTCCACGACGGTATCGCCTGTGGTGACCACCTACGCCGGTGGCGCTGCTCGGGCTGGTCTTCCTATCGTGGGCTTGTTGGTGCCGTTGCTCTTGGTGTAGTGGCTGTATAGCTCTATTTTGTTGTTAACCCCTGATTCTGTTCCGGCTTGTCTGACAAAGGCCGTTATCGTGTTGGTCAACACGACAAGCAGAGATTATGCGGCGTAATATGGAAGAGTTGCAGATCCAGCGCCAGTGCCTGTCACGCCCTGAATGAGCATAAAAGCAGTATTCCACCATCACTTGCTCCCATCCACACGGACCACACCAGCCCCACTGCCTTGCTCCGGCTGCGTTGGTGCTTGCATCCTGTGCACATGAAGCCTCTCATATTTCCTATTCGGGAATTCCCCAAAGAGCATTATCCGACACATACCTACTTGGGTGGAAGCGGGAACTCCAAGCAGCGCAGAGAGCGTGCCACAGCCATGGCCCAATGGCGGGAAAGTAGAACCGGCTCCCGCCTCATGCGACAGAGTATCGAGTAAGATGAGCCTATGATTCCCCTGGAAAGCGGTACTGTCAACCACCAGCGTGCTTAGGGCTTTGCAGCCACCACAAAGGCAGCATTCCGCGCTAAACGCACACGCCACGCCGCACAGCTGTGGCCCACAAAGACGGTGGAAGCACAGACAAACGAAAACACATGAATATTGAAACTAACCACCAGGGCAGACTTACACCGACAACTCCTCGGAAACACGCTCCTTGTGTTCAGCAGTCACCGCCTTGTCCTCGGTGATGGGCATGTCGGGCACGTAGCTGGAGGTCTTCCACGCGGGGATGTTCTCGTCCCACATCTTGGCAATCTCCTCCAACGTCTTGCCGCGGGTCTCCGGGAACATGAAGAACACGTGGATGTTCATGGCCACGCAGAAGACACCGTAGATGATGTAAGTCTTCCAGGTGATGTTGCGGAACGCCAGCGGCGTGAACATGGCGATGGCAAAGTTGAAGATCCAGTTGAAGGACGCACAGAGCGCCGACGCCTTGGCCCGCTGGTGGTTGGGGAAGATCTCGGCGCAGTACAACCAGATGCCGGGGCCCCAGGTGGGAGCAAACAGACACACAAAGAGGTACAGGCAGGCAATGACGGCGTTGGCGGCCGCCTTGTTGCTCGAGGGGATCGAGATCTTGACGGTGTCACTGCCGTTGAAGCCATCGGGGAGGTAGTTGGAGTAGGTGGCGAGAATGCCGGCCTGGGCAAACAACCAGGTCATCATGAGCACACCACCAATGAGCAACAACGGGCGGCGGCCAATCTTGTCGATGAACAAGAGCGCCGGGATGGTCATGATCATGTTGAGCACGTACTGGATCGCCAGCGAGTACAAGGCCACGTTGCCGGACTTGCCCGCCATCTCGAAGATGTACACGATGTAGTACATCATGACGTTCATGCCGCACAACTGCTGCCAGATCTGGGCCCAGATGCCCACCAGGGTGCGCTTGAGGTTCTTCTTGTTGAAGAGCTCGAGGTAGCCAAACTCCTTGGACCACTCGTCGACAAGGAGCTGCTCCTTGATCTCCTCGATCTGGATGGTGACCACAGACGCGGTGGCGTCGCCCTTGCCGGACACGCGCGCAATGATGTCGGTGGCCTGCTCCATCTGGCCAATGCCCGCGAGCCAGCGGGGGGACTCGGGAAGGAAAAAGACACCGACGAGCAGGACGAGGCCGGGAATGATCTGGATGCCCCAGGCAATTCTCCAGGAGGCAACACCGTTGATCTGCAGGCAGCCGTAGCCGATGAAGAACATGATCATGATGCCCCAGGTGACGGCCCACTGGAACATGCCGTTGACGGCACCGCGGATCTGCGGCGGCGAGATCTCCGAGAGGAAGGTGGGCGCGGCCGAGGAGCCAAAACCAATGCCGAGACCCGAAATCAACCGGCCACACACCAACTGGGCCACGTTCTGCAGCGAGCACTGGATGGAGGCGCCGATGATCCAAAAGATGGAGCAGATGAGCATGGAGCAGCGGCGGCCGAGGCGGTCACTGAAGAAGGCCGAGAGGAGCGAGCCGAGGAACGAGCCAGCGGACATGGAGGCAGTGATGCCGCCCTGGCGCGTCGAGTCGGGGTGGTGGAAGTAGTTGGTGTACAGGTCGCCCGAGATGAACGAGGACATGGAGGAGATGTCGAACCCGAACATGAAGCCGGAACTCACCGCAATCGTGGTGATGATCCAGATGTTGTATGTCTTTGGGAAGCGGTCAAAAAAGCCGGCGATCTTGGCCTGGTAGGTCGACATGGCGGGCGGTGGATGGAGACGGGACTGGGGGGGCGCCGGCGCGCGTTATTTATAGTGTTTTTTTGGTGTCGCCGTCGGGGGCTCGACTGACGCACCAGGTCACCTCTCCCCGTGGGGAAGTGCGGCGGGCTGCACAGCCATGCACGGCAGGCGCCGTTTCTCCCGGGGAATTATTCCGCTGGGTGTGGGTTGCCGCACAGCGGCGCACAGAGCTGCACGGCGACGCAACCCCGGAAAATATTGCTGCATTGTTGCGGCACGCGCTAGCCCCGCTTGGGCGAGCATGCTTTGGTGGCGGCCGCACACACGGCGGCTGGGACGGAGGGGGTGGCAACAAGCCTCCCGCATCGCCATCACCCGCCAGCAAACGTGCGGGGCGGACACTGGCCGCCGTTTCCACGCACACCCGGCCGTCCGCTCCAAAGCTTGTCCCTGTCTGGGCACAGCCGTTTGCCCCCGCCTGGAGTGCGTTATGGCGTGGTTTACCCCGCGCGGTTTTTCCGTGTGCCCGCGGTCGCACCAACAACAGGTCCAATCAGGCACGCGTGTGGGCCGGAGGCTGGCGCACGCGCATGCACACGCATGCAGCAGTGTGGAGATTTTTTCCGCGTGACTGCCGGGTGAAACGCCACGGCTGCCCGGGAAAAACCGGAGCCGCCGGCCACGGCACCGGTGGTGGCTGCAGGGGTGGCTGCAGGGGTGGGCTGCTCGAGGGGGGTCGGGGCATGGCCGTGAGACACGCCATCCTCCCTCGCCGTCACCCCACCCCCCGCAATCACCCCACAGACGTGCATCTTGCGTGGTTTGCCAGTCTCGCCGAGCGCGGCCTGCAGCGGCGATTCTGCATGCGTGGCCAGCCTCCCACAGATGGGTGCGCCGGAACAGCGGAGGTTTTCCCGGTAGTTCCGAAACCCGCGCATGTGGCGGCACGCTGAGAGGACGCGCCACGGAGGCGCTTTGGAACCGGCCCGGAACCACGCGGCGGGCCGGCCAAACACAACCGGGTGAGATTGCTGAGTAACCTCGAGGGGTGCTTGGAATTCCCCGCTGTGAGGGGCTCGAGGGTTGTTCCGGTGAGGTAAGCAGTCTGTTTGTTGTTTGGGATCCTCGGGGACACAGGCACGGGAAGCAGGCGGGGGAGGACCGGCGGGCCTGGTTTGTTGGAGGTCTAATGGGCTCCGGGCGGCTCAGCGAGCAGGCGGGGTGTGTGCCCGGATACAGGCCTGTTCCCAAGCACTGCAGGGATCAGCCCGCTGGTGCCTTCCTGTGGTACCCGGACCAGGAGCAGCCGCTCACGCGGTGGCGTGGACTACGGCCGCCAAGAACCAGAGAGGGGCCCGGGCAGCGCTTGAGCAGAGTGTGCCTGCGCACAGCTGCCCTGCGAGCTGGGAAGGTGCCTCGCAAGCTGGACGCAGCTACGCCGTGTGCCGTCACCCGCTTTCGTTGCTGGAGACTTGCTGTTCGGCAGACTGAGCTACAGCACTACCCCAGCGGCCGGGAGCGAGCCATGCAAGCCAGCCAGGCGACAACGGCCTGTGTGCAGTGGTGAGAGGAAATGGGACTGCATCTGGATGAAAATGCAGGCAGGCGTGTTTCCAACGACCCCCCCGCCCCCAGCGCCGGCACAGAGACACCCCACACGTCTACGTCCAGCAGATGACACATCGTTCCCAGGGTGCTATGCAGAAAACTCGATATTCTGGCCCGAGCAAATTGTGTCTCGACTTGGCAACTGTGAGCAAATAGAACGGTATAAAGCCCGTGGGTGGCCGGGGTGTAGCTCCCCGTTGTTCATGCCCAGAAGCCTTGTCCCCGTGGTGGCGCTGGGGCCAAAGCACAGCGACCGGGTTTCGGTGGAGCTGGCACCCGACACGCCGGGGAGTTCCGGGACCGGCCACGCTTCCTCCACGGTGAAGGGCCTGTCGCCGGGTGTGCAGCGGGCCGAGTTGTTGGCGCGACACTACACCTCGATCCCTGCGCGAGCCGTTTTGTTCTTCCTGCTCTTTCTCGTGGCGTACGCGTCTGGGTTGGACGCCACGGTCCGCAGCACCATGCAGACGTACGCCGCGGCGTCCTACTCGCAGCACTCGTTGTACCTGACGGTGAACGTGATTTCCTTGGTGGTGGCGGCAGCGGCGCAGATGGCGTACGCTCGGCTCTCGGACGTGTTTGGCCGGTTGGAGTTGTTCCTCGTGGCGGTCATGTTCTACGTGGTGGGCACCATCATCGAGTCGCAGGCGTATGACATCAACCGGTTTGCCGGCGGTGCAGTGATGTACCAGATCGGCTACACCGGCGTGGTGTTGATTGTGGATGTGATCTGCGCCGACTTTACCAACTTGAACTGGCGGTTGATGGGCTCGCTCGTGATGCTGTTGCCGTTCATCATCAACACGTGGATCAGCGGCAACGTGGTGGCTGCCTTGGGCTTGCGCTGGCTGTGGGGCATTGGCATGTGGGCCTTCATCTTCCCGTTGTGCTGCTTGCCGCTTGTGTGCGTGATGCTCCACATGCGCCACCTCGCCAGCAAGACGGAGGAGTGGACGCGTCTCAAGGGCGAGAAGACCGCGTACCAGCAGTTGGGCCTCAGCAAGTTCATGGCGCACTTGTTCCACCAGCTCGACGTGGTCGGGTTGCTCTTGATGGTGTTGGTGTTTGGGTTGGTGCTTGTGCCGTTGACGGTGGCGGGTGGTGTGCTGGAGCAGTGGAAGAGGGCCAAGATCATTGTGCCGCTTGTGCTTGGGATCTGCCTTGTGCCGGTGTTTGCGATTTGGGAGCTGCGTCTTGCCCGCCACCCGTTGGTGCACCGAGAATTGCTCAGGGACCGCGGCGTATGGTCGGTGTGTTTCATCGCGGTGATGAACAACTGGGTGTGGCTCATGCCGGCCAACTACGCATACACGGTGTTGATGGTGGCGGTGAACGAGACCAGCACGCTGGCGCAGCGCATTGTATCGCTCTTGACGTTTGTGTCGACAGTCACCGGTGTTTTCCTCGGGTTGCTTGTGGTGTACGTGCGCCGACTCAAGGGCTTTGCCGTGTTTGGCATTGCCATGTGGGTGGTTTTGTTGGGGATGTTGGTGCACTACTGTGGCGGGCTTTCGCTGCACGGGGGCATCGTTGGCGCCTTTTGTCTCATGGGCTTTGGGGCGGCGTTGTTCACGTTTCCGATCCAGACCATGATCCAGACGTACGGCACGCACGAGGACATGGCGGTGTTGCTTGCGTTGTACTTGGCGCTCAGCAACATTGGCGGGGCCATTGGCTCGTCGGTGTCGGGTGCCATCTGGGGCCAGCTCATGTACCAGCAGCTTGCCAAGCACATTGGCGATGCCACCGTGGCAGTGGCCGTGTACGGAGACCCGTACACCGCGGTGGCCACCTACGTGTGGGGATCACCCGTGCGGGAGGCCATGTTGGAGGCCTACCGCCATGTACAGAGGATCTTGGCCATCACGGGCTTGTGCTTGTGCGTGCCGATGTTGGCGGCAGCGCTCTTGTTGCGCGACTACCGTCTCGAGCTGGTGCAGTCGTTGGCGCACACAACGGACCTCCGTAGAACTGGCGACGTATCCTGGTGGAGAAAGTTGCTCACGTAGCGTCTGCAAGACCCGATCACGGCGCTCGCACCAACAGCCGGAACGGCACCGACACGTGACTCGTGCCGACCTGCATATTTGGTTTATCGCTGGTGCTGTTTGTTCCATGTTTGGCATTCTCGAGCAGTTGCACACGCTCCCGGATCTTGTGGTCGCGGACGTGCTTGCGTTCCTTCCGATTGCACACGTCAATGCACTCGTGCATAGCCCTCTCTCCGAGATGCGACAGCTTGCTATGCAACGGCAGTGGCTGCGAGTGGTTGTGAGCGACATGTACTCTCTGATGGTTGGCAGGATGGACAAGAGGTATGGCTACACTCTCTCTCACCCCGAGTTTGCGGGAATGGTTCGCGACAGCGTGCTGCCACCCTACCGCATCCACCGTCTTGTGTATGTCGCCACGGGCAACGCTTCGAACAAGCCGCTGTTCATGTCCCCCGAATGGCGTGCGTACGTGGCCACACACGCGACCAGCATCCATCTATTGTTTCGCATGTACGAGGACACAAGCCTGAACTGGGAGGCGGCGGTGCCACACTTTAACGAGCTCAACATTGCTGGCATTGCAGTGCTGGCGTACGACAGCAGCATCGAGGAATATCAATCCGTCCTCCGAGCCACGCTCCCTAGCGGTCTCCAGCTCTTGGATTTAACGTTTGGAGGCATTCCTGTGGATGATCTCCGCCGCCTTGTGATTCCAAGCTCCGTGGTGCGCTTGTGGTTGGAGGTCGACGGCGGTGTCCACCCCACAGAACTCCCGGAACTTCCGTCTGGCTTGCGGGAGCTTGTATACGAAGCGCCAAGCGGGCTCGACTTGACGGAGTACGTTGGCGTGTTTCCAAGCACTCTCGAGAAGCTTGAGGTGTTTTCGCATCCCACTCCTGCCACCGTCTCACAAAACGCAGTTGACCAGCTTCCGCGGCTTCTGCAGCACAACTTGCTTGTGTACGTGGGCGAGACTGCCCCCGACTGTTCCGGGTTGCTGGTGTATGGAGGCAGTGTGGATGTGAATGTGGTGGTGCCTGGGGGCTATTCGGAGATTGTGTTTCCCTCTGGCCACACCCTTCGCACGGCATTTACGATGGATGATGCGCCAGAGGCACCGCTTCTGAGCCTCAACCACTGGCTCCCGCTGGCCAAGCACCTTGATTTGCAACTTCCGTTGTCTTTCGAGGGTGCTGTGATTCCACCTGAGCTTTCTGTGCTGGTGAGGGGCGACGAGTGTGACATCCCGCCCGAAGTGTGGGACATTGGCAGGTTGACGTACCTCAGCATGGGTCCAGCGCTCGTGCAATCTATCCCGGAGCGGTTGCGGGGATTGGAGTCGCTCAAGTGCCTACAGCTCACTCTATCGGATGTTGAAGGCGGGACCAGGATCCCGGCACCGCCGAACCTCGCAGAGTTGTGTTTGGGATTGGGAACTGCCGATGCCATGCCCGATCTCCGTTCCTTTGTGCTGGTGCAAACTCTCGACATTTCCTGCCACCCGGACATCTTCCACTTTGACCCACATCTTCTTCCGTCGGGCATCACACTGTTGGCGATGGGATTCTACGAGAGCCAGAAAACGCGGATGGTGCACCCAGAGAACTTTGTGTGGCAGAGTGTGAGTCTTGCCCATCTCACGAAGTTGGGGAAGCTCTTGATACGCGGCATAAAGGGCCTTCGGTTGGGGATGTTTGAGTTCCCTGACAGCCTCCACTCTCTCTTGTTGTATGGATTCCCCTCGGTTGATCTAGAGGGGGTGCGCTTCCCTCATCGGCTTGACCGGTTGGGTCTAACAGGGATAGCGTGCTCCAGTCCGTGGACGACTGGGAGCTGGTTTCTGTCGCTGTGGTTGCCTCTGTGGACGCCCCTGTGGATGAGACCGGTTCCTGTGGCGTACCCAGACACTCTCCGGCTGCTCACCTTGAGCCTGAACCCTGGATTGATGCCGCCTCCGCGTGACTTTGTGTTTCCTCCTGGTCTTGCCTATTTGGATCTTTCTGACTGTGGAATCACAGATATCACTCCATTTCACTTCCCCTCGACACTCGAAAAGTTGGACGTCAGCAGCAACAGCTTTCCCATTGCCGAGGACTACGAGTGGCCGGCGGTGAAGCGGCTATTCATCGGCCGTGAAGACGAAGAGCTCCCTCCGGAAGAGCAGGCGTTGCTTGAGCGGAAGATCCCGGGGGTGCTCATAAACCCGTGGTGATGAGCTGGAGTAGGTGTATGCCGAGTCAATCCACAAGGGCAGCCTGCGGGCAAAGGACGGGAGTGGTTGGTGGGGTCGCATTCTCCCCAAAGAGGCAACTCCAGAAACAGCCTATCTGGGACATCTGCATGGAAGCGTATCGGAGATAAGCCTCGCTGGCGATTGTTCGAGCTGGGTAGGTGCCACGAGGATGCTACGTGGTATGGGGATACGTGTACTCGCAGGGAGCATCGCAGAGATGCCAATGCAACGTTGTTGTTACCATGGTGGTGCGACGAGCCAGGGTCCTCCTGATACGCCCTGCTGCAGGATGATGTCATACGTGATGTTGCAAGACCGGTGATAATGCAACACACGGCACCGCTTCTCCTCTCCCACTTACTCCTTACCTTTCTTCCCATGACTAACACGGGAAAGCACGAATGCGATCCTCCGCCTCCTTATGTGCTTGTGAACGGAAGTGATCACCACGAGAGCCGCCTATCTCCTTCTCTGCCCCTGACATATGACATTGTTGACCATGTGTGTGACCTTCCCGACCTCGTGATTGACACCGTGCTCTTGCACCTTTCCTATGCCCACGTTTGGGCACTCGTCTACAGCAGTGATGCCGAGGTGCTGCGGTTAGCACGCCGGCAACAATGGCGACGGGTGTGCGTTTCTGAGCTGCAGCCGATGCCGGGATTCAGCTATACGATCACGACCAAGCGGTTTCACGAGATGGTGAGTTCGGGAACACCCCCCCTTCACCCCATCCACCACCTTGACTACCATGCCGATAACTACATCGAAGACGACTTCATGACGGACACGTGGCACGAGTACGTCGCGAAGCATACCAAGCTGGTGGGGCTCAGCATTGGAATCACACCCACCGAGATGGCGGTATGGACACCCGCAGCCTCGCACTTGCATACACTCAACCTTGTCAGCCTTGAATTGAACTGCTCGGTTGAAAGGACCACGTTCATGAAGTCCATGCTCAGCACAGTCGGACGCCTCTCCTCGTTGCGGCGGTTGACTCTTCGTATTGGCTACTGTCCCTTTCATTTATGGTCTGAGCTTGCAATTCCTGAGGGAGTGCGTGACCTCAAGATCTACCAGGAAAGTGCTGCCGATCCTTGGAATCCGGAAGACTCAAAAATGCGGCTCTGTTTGAGGGACTTGGTGTCGCGTGGGGCCGACATATCAAGCAACATGGGCTTGTTTCCTGTGTTTCTTGACAAGTTGACCATTTTTTCTTACAACCGGCCGATGATTGTGTCGCACCGAGCACTTGAACGGTTCCCCCACTTGCAACACAACTTGGTGGTGTGTGAGGAGTCCAACGTCGGCGAACTTGATGGCGCAAAGTATGGGCTTGGCTGCAGATTCTTTCTCGATGCGTGCGTGCCAGCAGACTACTCTGCCGTTGATTTGCCATCTGGACTGACCCTCAGAATCGAAAGTTCCGTTCCATCGCGATACAAAGTTCTTCCCGTCAGGACCGTCAACCACTGGATCAGTCGGGTGGAGAAACTCGAGTTGGTCCTTCCGTTGGACTTGACTGGGGTGGTGATTCCACCAGGTGTGCAGGTTGTAGGGGACGTCCAGGGCTCGACACCATCGGCTGAGACGTGGAGCAGTTATGGAAATGCGCTGGTTAGTATGCGAGGGGGACTACTGGCCATTCATCCGCAAATGGCTCCGATGGAGCATGTCCGCAAGCTCGCTTTGACGTGGAGCAACGGTCAGCTGGGCATGGTGTTCCCAGCGTTTGAGAGCCTTGAGGAGTTGGCGTTGATAACCGTTGACTGCCAAGCATGTCCTGATCTCACCCATCTCCTGCGGTGCACGAGGTTGCACGTCGGGAACCCTGGGTGGCGCCGGGGGTGGAAAGACGTGTCATACTGGGAGAACCTGGTGATTTTTGACCCGCACTTGCTTCCTGCGAGTGTGGAGCACTTGAAGTTGGAAAAAGGGAAGTTTCTCGACCCATCCGGTAATGCCGAAGGGGCGAGCTTTGATCACTTAAAGCGGTTGAAGTCGCTCCACATGGTTTGCATGCACATCAACCACTTGCTGCTGCGTCCATTCCCCGACGCCCTTGTGGAGCTCAGAATGGTCTGTAGCTTGTTTCATCTGGTGGAGAGGTTGGTGTTTCTGCCCAGGCTTAGGACATTGGCGCTCGAGAGTCACAATCTTGTTGATCCGTGGACGTTCGAAGCCGAGATGTCGACGCTGTCACCCTGGTGGAAGAGTATGGCAAAGAGACGCATTGCCCGCGTTTTTCCGGAAACTCTTCGGGAACTTGAGCTCGGTCATGTTGTTCGGCTCAAGATGGCTCTGCCTCCAGGGGGCTTTCGGTACCCTCGGGGACTTGTCAGGTTGGGCTTGACGGAGTGCGGAATTGCTGACGTTTCCAAGTTCCGCCTTCCAAGCACGCTCCGGGAGTTGACCATTTCATCCAAGCATGTTGACGTGACTAAGGGCTTTGACTGGTCGCGGTTGAAGGAGTTGAACCTCCAGCAAGAAAATGGGCTTACCAGGGGCGGCAGGTTCTCCCCAAAGGAGAAAGCCTTGCTCCGGGGAAAGATGCCGGGTGTACACATCATGTTTGTGGAAGTATAGCAGTCAAGAGACTAACGGAAGGCCGGAGAGGTGAGCGAGGAAGAGATGAGCTGCGAGTTACTGCAGTGATGCGCAGGGGTACACAGGGACGTGCAGGCGTGGATATCACGAAGGCCTGGCGTGTTTGTCGCCGCTTTTCTCGATTCACGACATGGTGGGGCACACTATTAGAGACAACAGTGACACAAACG
>JAJLZO010000412.1:0-10054 GCA_030572215.1 Limtongozyma cylindracea
GGGGGAAAGGTGGCGGAGCGTGGCTGTGTGATGAGGTGCATGATGTTGCGCGCCGATGCATGGCCCACGCCGTCGTCGCGGCACCCCCACGCCGCCCTCAAAGCGCCAGAAAACGGGGATCTGCTCCCTGGATCAGCCCTCTTTGTTGTCCCCAGCGGTCTGCCTCCCCCGCTCCCGCGCCGCTCCCTCCCACCACCCGGTTGCCGCCAGATTAAGGTTTTCAGGGGCTCGTAAACCTTCCATGCAGGTTGGCATCACACGCCAAGCCCCGCTAGGCTTTTCGTCTCACCGGCGCGTTTGCCTCTTACGCCACATTTCTTCATGTACGACATCGTGGAGCACGTTGTGGACCTCCCCGCAAACGTGACCGAGGAAATCCTCTCGCACCTCCTGATGCTTGAGGCTCGCCCGTTGTCCTTCTCTCGGATCCCAGAGATCAAGCACCTCGCCACGCGGCGCGTGTGGAAGCGCGTTGCTGTGTGGGATCGCGAATTTGATGGAGAGTACAGGATTTCCAGCAGGGTTGGCGACGTCATGAGCATCTCGTGGAGCGACTGGTTCGCGAAGATGAACGACTCGTGGACCCCGCCAAGCCTTATCCAATCGCTCGAGGTGTATGTCCCGTTCAGAGCCAGTGGTTGCGTTGAGAACCCCAAGTGGTATGCCTTTTTCGAACAACACGTGAATGAGCTCTCCATAAGCGTGGAGACCGCGTACTGGGACGATCCACCCGATGGATATTTCGGTGGGAATGGGGATCTGCAAGGGGACGATGAAGATGACGGGACGGAGCTCGTTAGCAAGAGCATTCTCCCTCGCCTTGATCAGGTGCCAAAACTCAAGCACGTGGGTGTCCACCATGCTGGTGGCGACCACCCGATGCCAGAAGAATGGGATGTACAGATCAAGCTTCCTGGTGCATTGAAGCTGTTCTATTTTTACACCTTGGATGCTGATTCAAGCACGCCGCTCGACAACTTGAAGTTGCCAGAGGGATTAACCAGCTTCCGATACTCCCTGAACTCTGATTGGGATGAAGAAACCCCGATTCTTCCCCAGCTCCCTGCTGGTTTGAAGAAGCTCTCGCTCATCCACAACGTGTCCACGGACTCATTGGATTCGTCTGTAGCGGACGGTGTTCTTTCTAGGCTTGTGCCTGAAGGGTTGCAGGAGCTCTACGTCGCGTTAGAAGATGATTGGGAAAATGACAATGCGGGGGGTGGCGTCAGAGGCAACAAAGACGTGTATGAAACGTTTCCCGTTCCTGCCGCGGTTCTTGAAGACTTGCCCCCGGGATTGAAGCACAATCTCGTGGTCCAGGACTGACTTCGTAGTGTCCATTGTCAACCATGTTTATTGTTGAGATGTGCGAGGTCTGGAGAGGATCCAAGTCAATGCCCGGGTCGCCCAAGCATGACACCGGGGTTTGTGGTGCCACCCCACACATGGGCGGTTTACGGAGACGGTGCAACTGCGCCTGGTGGAAGCATGTACAGCTCACAAGCGAGTACATCAAGGAATGGACAATCTCCAGACATGCCTGAGTCTCACGCCGCTCACACCCACAGGTACCGGAAACCGTCTGTACGCATCCATCGTGCACCATGTGTTTCGTATAAACACCCGATCACCAACGCCGCTCCAGGCTATGGCGCACGAGCCTCCACCACCGCCTCAAAGGCCGACTCTGGGAACCTGGTTTCCAACTCCGCAAGCACCTCGCGACGAACCCTCGGGAACAGCGCACGCCCGTTCTCCGTGTCCAGCAACACCACCCGACACCGCGGCGGCCACGCAAAGTCAGCCGAGACGCAAAAGTTGTTTGCACGCAAGCGCAACTGGTTGAGCGACGACGGAAACACAAACCCCGACAAGCTGCGGATGTAGCAGTTTTCCAAGTTGAGCAGTTCAAGCCCAGAGGGAAACTCTCGCATGCCATGTCCTCTTGGCAGGCCGTAGCTGTGGTTATCCAGCAAGTCCAACTCTCGGAGATGGTTGGGAAGCCGGAGTGGTCTCATGTCCCCACTGGACCAGCACCGAAGCTTGAGACTCACAAGCCCAGGAGGCCACTTCACGGCTGCTGAGCCAGCAGCGGCAAAGGACTGTGTCAGCACATCCACGCGCAGGAGCCCGTCGGGAAAACGAATCTTCAGCAAATGCTCGCCCGTGCAGCACTGGACGCGGAGTGTGTCCCGAGGTTCGTGGTTCGTGGGCTGGTGCAGGTGTCTCCACCAAGGCAACTTTCCATACGATGGCCGTGTCTTGGATGGTTCACGCGGGGGCTCTCGGTGCCTGAGCCTTCGTGGTGGGTCGATGGTGTCGCATGTCTTTCTTTCCGACACGTCGAGCACCCGGAGGCTGCTTGGGCATTGTATCTCCAGCACCCCAGTAAGATCACACTCCAGAATATCGAGCCTCTCCAACCGTCCAAGATGTCGAAAGTCGGCGGTGGCGGTCTCATCTACCGCCACCTTGTTTGCGCACCCCTGGAATGCCAACCACTGGACTCCGGGTGGAATATCGTTGGTACTCATACCCGCCACCGAGATTGGGTTGTAGGACATGTCTAGCACCTCCAACAGAGCACAACGGCGTACAAACCGAGGAATTGTGGTGAGATCGCACAGGGCTAACGACAACCTTGTGAGACTCCTGGTGATAGAGCCCATGACCAAGCCAGCGGGCCCGCTATCGGTCCAATCTTGGCTTGCTTCCACGATTCTCCGCTCTCTGCTGTGCACACACTCCACTGAAACCTTCTGGAGCTCGGGGAACAGTGCGAGAACCAGCGCAACACAATCTTCGTCCAACTCACCACGAACTGTCACAATCCTCAACCGCTCCACTCCCGGCGGAGGGCGGTACTGCGTGTAGTCAGCACCACGGTCAACATCAACCACCCAGACCCCGTCACTGTTGCGCCCCAAGTACCCATACGTCTCGAGATCATGGATCACGTCCAAGTTGTGCAGGTGCAAGCACAGAAACTGATCCATTTCGCGCTTCAGGATGGTTACGGGCCGCTCACTGTGCAGATACACACCCAAGGTTCTCAACCCATGAGGAATAAAAGGCACAATCGGGGAGAGATCTGTGATGGATGCGTCCACCACATTGAGGTGCTGCAACCCGGCAGGGAGTATGGGCAAGAGACTGGCAGGCCGCAAAGAGCACGGCAACACAATCGATGTCACCGACTCTGGAATCACAAGCTTGTAGTAGTGCCTGTGGCTGCATCCGCCAATTACCAAACTGCTCAATCTCTGGTATGACAGGATCTGCACCGGGTCGCCCAGTCTGTGCAACATCCCCTTGTCGAACACCAACCCTCTGATCTTGCCCAACACGTTCAGGTTTGGAGAGCCCGTGATGGAAAAGCCATTGGTGTCGCTGACATACATGTACACAGAGTCGACGTGCATGTTGATGTAGTCCAGCCACTCCAACACGTCGTCCCACGACTCAGTGTGGTCAACCGTGAGCCTGGAAATGGCAAAGGGGGGCGGGGTTCCACTGAGAACAGCCAGCTCGAACACATAGTCCTGGACAATACACCCGTGGCTATGCAAGCGATTGGTGTAGTTTTCGCCCTCCACCCTCAACAACACATCCCGCCAGCGCTGAGCCCGAGCAAGCTCGCGAATCTCCGGCAAGTGGCAGGTGCGGTAGAGGTCGGTGGTGCGGATGGGAAGAAGCGGGAAGAGCACCGTGAGCACGACGTACGGGAGCTCGCATATGTGCTCCACGATGTCGAACATGGGAGGAAAAGTGGTGGCAGAGGGTGGACGCGTCGGGACTTGGCGTGGGATGCGACTGGATAGCGACTGCGGTTCCGCACGGTTGAATTGGCATCTTCTTGAGTACACAAACATGTTGTGTTGAAGGAGCTGGGGGAATAGACCGACGGCATTCAACTCGATCACCGCTGGGATCTCGCTCGTAACCACCTTCAATCTCTCGAGAGCACGTGGGAATACGCTAACGTACTCACTCATGTCAATCCCATCCGGGGCCAGATACTCAAACACCCGCAATTCTGGTGGAAGCAACGGAAGGGCTGTGGGGTGGATCCCCCCGCTCACACGCAACTGCAACCGCACCACAGAGTCCGGAACAACAATTCTGGACACATCCGCCCCATCCACGTCTCCCAAGACAACATCCAACAGGTGCAAGCTTCTTGGAAGTGTGGTCCAGAGAACGGCTCGCAATGCCATGCCATATGTGTGCTGCATGTACATGCTGAGGCCAACAACGTTGAGCTCGTTAAAGAAAGGCGCCGCCACTTCCCATGCAGTTGTGTCGCCGCCGTAATCGGAAAACTTGAGGCAGATGTTGTCTGTATGGGCAGCCACATACATCCGCCACGCAGGGGTCATGAAGAGTAGGTCGTCGTCAGGCTCCGTTGGCGCGGAGTAGAATACACGGTGGATGCGGCGCGGGGGTGGAGTGCCGCGGCTGAGCATGGTTGTGAACTCGTGCAGGTTGATGTGGAAGGCATACCTCTCGACCGATCTGCTGAGCGCACCCAAGCCAAACACACTGATACTCACTTCCCGCCACCGGCGGCACGTCGCAACCTCCACCAATCCGGCGTGGCTGCTGCGGATGAGCGCCCCGACAAATGCAGACGGAAGGAAGTAGAGCACGTTGGCAAGCACGGCGCCCGGGAGCGTGTGTAGCTGCTCGAGGATGTCAAACATGAGCAGCGAGGTGTAGCGGAGATAAACCCCAGTGTGTGCAGGACGCCACAATCGGCTGTGGTGGATTCAAACTCCTCTGCTGATCGCACAGGCCAAGCACGTGCACTTGGCGTGGGAACGCAGCCCCCGGCACCCCTGTAGCACCTACTTCCACGCCACTCCGCTACACGTAGATCACAGCCCCGGGAATGGCGCGTCTGAGCACTTCCAACTCTGTGCGCCGGTCGTTCTCCTCAAAGTCATCCAACAGAACATCGAGAACCAGCACCTGTGGCCACGCGTACGTCTCCGAGATTGCAAACCGGTTGCCTCTCAAGACCAACACCTCGAGCGACGGGGGAAACACATATGGCGTGATGTCGCTGATTTGCCCGCCCGACATGTCCAACCAACGAAGCAGCTCTGGGAATGCAAGCCCGGATGGCGGTCCTTCCGTCCACTGGCCGTACCGCAACTCAAGTTTTCTGAGCGAACAAGGATACCGCACCGGCACGCCTCCGGCCATCCACGGGTTGGGGCAGCAGTCAAACCACAACTCCAAAAGCCTGGGCGGAAACTCTATCCCTTCCATTCCCTTCCGGTCACACTGCAAGATACAGAGCGTACCAAGCGCTTTGGGAAGGGGGTTCCTCGCAAGGGCAGTCACCTGCTCGCCGTACACCGAAAGCGAGTAGAGGCTCTCGGGGTACACCACCACGCTTGTGTCCACCCTGGTGGCCGTGCTAACACTTACGGCGAGCTCTGTGAGACGTGGCGGCAACACCGCACCCTCGAGACCGAGACGCTCAATAGTATCCACACTGAGCTTGCGAAGTCCTCTGGGAAGCTCCACAAGGCCCAAATCAAAACAGGGGACTCTGAGCTCAAGGCTCCGCAATTTTTCAAGAAACCCAAGACTCTGGTTCAGGATGAACGCCGGTGCGTCGGTGCAGCCTGGGGCACCCGTCTTGCACCGCACACTGCACTGGACAAGACCTGGGGGAAGCAACCGCGCGTCAAGCTGGAAAACGTCTGTCTTGTACTCTAGCTGGAGCACAGCAGCCGACGTGCGCAGAATGTCGGGAAAGTGTGCGGCTGCACGAAGGCTCACTCGTATCTTGCTGACGCTGGCCAATGCCGGCAAAACAGACCGTGTGTCTGTGGCAGAAATGTCGAGGTTGAGCAGAGCAAGAAACCGCATCTCCGCCATGCGCGGCAGAACGGGGATCTTGTTCGTCACTCGAAGACTGAGGCTGGTCACTCTCGGGATGCTCCACACCTCATTGGGGAGAACATCCCCCACGCGTACATCCACGCTGATGTGGTCCGGAACCACCACTCCATCCATGGAAGTCAACGACCACAAGCATAGCTCACCAAGCAGCGGGATCAAGTGGTTGAGCAGCAGAAGCGGTGCTCGCCCTTCTCCCCGACTCACCCGGAGCCGCTTGATTGACAGAGAAACAATGGTTGAATAGTCGCACTGCTCGCTTAACGAGAGCTTGAGATCCAAACACCCGCCCGCGATGGCGCGCTCAAGCGGCTCAACGTTGCTGCCGTCGCGGTACACAAGCAACCCGCACGTGTCGCGTGGTAGGTTCTGGAGCGCAGAGGCAGACACAAAGGCATACAGACTGCCCATCAGCAACCGCTCGAGACGGCTGGGGAAAAGGTCCGTGTGGTCTGAAAGGTCCGTGCCGGCCATGCAATTGTACTCCAACGTGCGCAACAGGGCGGGGAGCACGGGGAGATTTTCTTCCCGGATATGAACGTGCGCCTTGATCTCCAAGTGCTGCAACGACCCGGGAAGCACAAGCGATCGGAACGGCCCTTCTCCGTCAAAGGTGCTCAACTTTAGCCGTGTGAGTGTATCGGGAAGCACCTCGGCAAGCAGCGGGCTGGAGGCGGCCGAATCCAAAATCCGCAACAGAAGGCGTCCAAGGGGCAAGTCGCGGAGGTGTGGAGAAACAAGGTCCCAGTTGCCTCCCTGGTGCACATCAATCTCGAGGTCGACACTCCGCACATGCCGCTGCAAGTAGTGCTTCCACCCGGGGATCGTCGGGAGTATAAACTCCACGTCGGAGGGGGTACAGTAGCGCAACACCAGGATTGGTCGCGCCGGCGGAACGTCTGCAGTGATCATGGCGAAGAGCTCGCGATTGGTAATCTCGTGGCTGTTGCCATCGTTCACACCAACACCCACACGCCGCCACTGCCGCCGGAGCGCAAGATCAGCAATCTCGCGGGTCTCGCTGTGGGTGATCACACGGATGACCGCTAGTGGCGTGTAGTCAAACACGCGCGCAATCACGAGATCGGGCAACTCGGCGAACCGTTCAAGAGGCATGGTGCGACAACGTAAATAAGCGAAGAATGCGATGGGGCGGACATAATGCATGCAGTCTGCGCCACGGGCTGCCCGCATGACGTCATGTCGAGCTCTTCGAGCCCCCGCGGCCACACCACCTCCTCCCGCTTCAAGTTGTTTCCCCTGGCGCCCAACACCCGGAGGCTGTTGGGGGTGTCCTTGTGTCGCCCCACGCCCGCTTTCTGCGCACAGGGAAGAATCCTGGTGGGCTTCACGCTGCTATGGCACACCACATGTGTCTAGCGTTTTCCAGCTCAATCCCACGGCGGGCTTGCCGCCATCCAAAGCAAGCCAGCAGATTAAGGTTTATGTACGGCGCTCGTATTCGCATTGATGCAGTGTCGTGCCAGGCTGAAACCTCGTCTACGCGACCCACGCGTCACCATGCTTTGCCACCAACGCGTCACCGCACCCCTTCACCTCTTGTCTTCATGGCATACGACATTGTGGAGCACGTGGCGGACCTCCCTACGCTCGTGATCGAGGACATCCTCTCCCACCTCCTGATGATCGAGGCACGGCCGCTCACCTTCTCCAGCATCCCCGAGATCAAGCAGCTCGCCACTCGCCGCAAGTGGGCCAGGGTAGTGGTGTTGGACCGCGACGATTACAGCTACGGAACCAGCGCCGATGGCTATTGGAAGCACGATGCTTTGCAGATTGACTGGGACGATTGGATCAAGAAGATGGACCTGCAATGGACACCCCCGTGCCCCATCCAACTCCTCACGGTGTGTGTTCCATTCGCAGCCAGTACCTGTGTTCTCGAGCCTACTTGGGCGGCGTTTCTCGAGAACAATGTTAGTAAGCTTGGTCTCTGTGTGGAGACGAGTATGTGGGACGAGCCGTTGAACGGTGAGATTGCTCGGTTTAGCACCGTTCCGAATGGCGTCCAGCGTTATGCAGAGGAGCCAGATGAAAAGGCAAAAGTCAAGGAGGCGGTTATGAAGAGCGTGTTTCCGCGATTGTGTGACGTGCCACGTCTCCGTTACTTTGCCATTAGCCATGGTGGTGGCGATCATTCTCCCCCCAACGAGTGGGACAAGCACACCAAGCTTCCCCACGACTTGAAGGCGTTTGCATTCTACACGGCGGACCAGTGTCCTCCCGGTATCGATCAGCTCAAGTTGCCGGACAGGTTGAAGTGCTGCTCATTTGACATCGATTTCTGGTTCGAATTCGAGCCAGAAAAACTCCCGCCACTTCCGGCCGGCCTACACAGGCTCGGGTTGTTGAGCACCGATCCTGGTGAAATGCCCGACGGCATGGAGGAATGGGTACCCGACTTGCTTCCAGCCGGATTGAAGGAGCTCAGACTCTTGGACACCCGAACTGAGGGGTGGTCAGGTTCGGTTCCACACGACTTGCTTGAAGTCCTCCCTCCGGGGTTGAAGCACAATGTGGTGGTGTTGGAAGGTGCGTGTGCGTGCGGGCAGGTTCACGAGCCTTGAACTCTGCAAACCCTGCTGTAGATGCGTTCCATGAATGCTCTACAATCTTCCTGGCGGCATGGACCAGCGATCGGCCTTTATCCATCCAAGCGGATGCTATCCCAACGGCTTGTAACTGCAGCGGATGTACAACGGAAGAGGCTGCTGAAATACAAGTCTTCCAGGCAATATACAGTTCGCGAACCACGCATCTACAGCCACCACCAGCAAACACCCTGGTGATTCTTGACAACACACCCGAGTCAAACCCACACTCCAGTATACAAGCCAGCTCTCGTTGCCGACCTTGGCACAACCACCTCAGCCAAAGCCAAAAGCTTCGATAATACGCCAAAAAAAGCTTCAGGCCCTTGCCTTCTCCTCACTCAGCAGCAGCTCTACCGCCTTCTCCACCACCGGCGCCTCGTCCGCCTTCTTGGTCTTCTTTGTCCGCGGCACGCGGCAGAGGTAATACAATGCCACCGTGCCAAAGATGTTGATGAACACGAAGCTGATGAAAATCCCGTAGTCTCTCCATCTGTGCGCATACGGCGCGTCGATCGACTCCAAGAACGCGTTCGTGTTGCTCATCGAGCAGAACTGGCAGTTGGTCGTCGAGGCCTCGTCCACCAAATACCCGCCGGCCACCTTCATGTAGTCCGCCATGTACTCGCCGCACGTCATTCCGCTCACCGGCGGGAACAGCACAAGCTCGTCCTTGGCACACACCACGTCCGAGTTTGCCAACGAGTTCAGCAACATGGACGACATGAAGTACGTCATCGGGTTGCACCGGTACATAAAGATCCAGAACCCAGGAAGCTGGTCCTTGGTCGCAAACGCACCACAGAAGTTGAGACACATCGTGAACAACAACAGCACCAAGTTGCCGGCGTTGATGTAGTACTCCATCCCCGCAACCGCCATCTGGCCGAACGTCAGCGTGAAAACGAAAAAGCCAACAACAAGCAACCACACGGCAAACCCCCGGATGTGCACCGTGTCCGTCGGCACCGCGTTCTGGTACAACCCCACCGGGTAGTACCAGCAGAAGAACGCCACCGTGCCGAGGAGAATCTGCGCGGGAATCTCTGCCGCCACCTGCGCGAGAATGAACACGTACCACGAGAACGTCTTGGACGGCCGCTCCCGCACCTCGTAGATGTCGCGCTGCAACACGTAGTTTGGCAACATCTGATCAATGAGACCCATCAACACCATGAGGAACATGAACACCGAGAGCATCTGGTTCTGCAACCCGCGCAACGACTTGTGCGCCTTGAAGAACGAGAATCCGTTGAACAACTCCACCCCAACCGTCAACACCACCTTGGACCAGAGATATTCAGGGGTACGCCAGTACTGCTGGAGCACACGGTTCGTCACAAGCACGAACTGCGTGAGCAGGTCCGACGCATACTCCTTGTGCGCCTCCGGATCCGTGTCCACCGGGATCTTCACCAACTCCCGCTCCATCTCCAGCAACCGCTCCTGCACCGCCTTCGCCTCCCGCGAGTTCATCCACACCTCGTAGTAGTCCTGGTTCGCCTTCGACCCCGGTGCCGCGCCCACCA